>APFE031551224.1:185066-197942 GCA_000404065.3 Pinus taeda
CCTATTTTTAAATATTACATAAATTAAGTTACCAAACCGTAAAATACTTAATACGCATTAAAACAATAAAATATTTTTTAATACATATTAAAACATTTATGGCAATTTTGTAGATAGCCTAAATGTGTGTCCATCTTAATACTTTATTATAAAAATACAGAGTAATTATACATTTTTTCATAAATTGTTTTTAAAAGTACACATGGTTTTCAGCCTTTTGCTAGGTGGGCTCTACCAGAAATTACACCCTCTGAAGTCTATAGCGACTTAGCTCCATTTCATTTAATTGCTGCCTCTAGAATTAGTATTAAAGAGTCAGTCAGTCAAGTTCAGGAAAATTTTGATAGTATCCAGACTATCCCCCTACTTGATCCCCAAGTTTTACAAGCAGAAGCCAAAAAATTGAAAACAAATTATCTACATCTTGGTTGTATAAGAGTTGGCATTAATCCTTTAGTCCATAAAGGGGTTAAATACATTTGTGCTTGCTACTGTCAGAGATCTAACACATAATAGATACACAGATTCTATAATTGGTGGAATTGTTGCTCCTCTGTCTAATGGCCCAGTATACTTTGATTGTTATCCAAACTTTTCTGTTTATGTCTTTGATGAAACTATCAAAGAAATCTTGCAGCTGCAAATCCATACCACTGGATTTGACATGAAAAAGAAAAGAAATAATATTGCCATTCAGACCAAAGCCTGTTTCAGACATACCAACACTCTGTGGCCAGCAATCCGTCATACTCCCAGTAGAGATTCTAAGTCGAGTGTGGTAGTCAAAACCAACCCTAAAAATCAAAAAGTTGAACATCAGTTGATAAAATGGGAAACTCTGCAGTTCCCAGAACATTGGGTCGTTAATCATTCCAGGCCACAACTCCCCATGAATATCACGTCAGCAAACATAACCGAGAATGCTTCAAATGCAGTAATATCTTTTCCCCGAAGATCAACCATTGATCGGAGAGGAATAGACGCTGCCTGTAAAATGTCTAGATATTACAGAGATCCTTCCACTATAGATACCGCTTGTTCATCATCGTCATTTTCTTCCTGTCGTCATACACAGCTTTTTGAACTAGCCCAGCTTGTAAATTTCTCGTCTTTAGAAGTAAAGTGTCCTGAGTGTACAAATATCATAAACCTTCTCAGTTTAGCCGAACAAGACATTCATCTGCATCATAATCCTCGTACAGGCATTGCTCCACCATCCACTTCTATCAGTTCATGTCCAAATCCGAAATGTTCAGACATACCTTTCCCACATGAGTCTGAGCCTGATAATGATCATGTCCTTATGATTCATTCAATTGAAGAAGAAGACCCCAGGCTTACACAAATGATTTGTCTAATGAGACCTGCAAAGCCTAGGTATGGGTTGGGAAAATTAGAACAATCAGAACTGATTCCACAGTGCAGATTCAGACAGACCCCTTCAAACTGTAAGAAACCTGCAGTCATGGAGATGCATAAGTTCTTTGCACTTATGGATGGATGCCCCAAATCACAAATCAGTGCAAAATGGATGAAAGAGATGCTGAATTGGGATTTGTTCACTAATCCCCAAGCAGATGAGTTTGATCAGGGGTACACCCCAGATCAGAAAAAGAAAATGGCTACAGACTGGAAACATTATATGGGGATTAATAATGAATGGATATCTTTCTATTCATGGAAAGATAGAATTGCTCCCATAAATGTTTTGACTGGTGCTTCTTCTATCAATGTTCCTGATAAACATGGGTGGATTGCACTTGATGGGTCTACAGTGGAAACTCCCACTACTTTTCCTCCATACAAAGGGATAATTCTAGGAGAAAAGTCAAATGCGGCAAAATCCATTCCTCTTATCCAAAAAGATGACAACGCCTTAGGGATTGATGGTAGGATCCAAAAGGCCAGTGAACAAATAAATTAGACAAATACTGCATTGAAAGGTCTTGAAATGAATGTAGCAAAAGCTGAGGAAGTAAAGAAACAAGTAGATATTGTACAGTCTTCTTTTAATAGTGTCAATTCTTGCTTAAATAGCATTCAGTTTGATTCCAGTGTGACTCGCTCCTACACCAGAGAGTCATTAAATAAGATTGAAGAGATAGGAGAAAATTTAGTTGGTCACATTGATACAACTAAGACACTCCTCACTGGCTTAAATGAGAAGTTTGATAAAATGCAGGTGTCAAGAGTAGAAAAGCCAGTTCCAAATTCATTTTTGGTCAAAAGAAATATAAAGATTGAACATTCAATGAGAAATGTAGAGAAATTCCCTCTGTTGTTTCCTAAAGAGACCAAAGAAGAAGAACCTGGAAGGATAACTATTGCTTCTTTATTTGAGGAACCGGAAACAGAAAAGCACAAACCTCAGGAAACTCAAATCCTCCCAATTTATGAGCCCCTCGAGCATAGATTTTCAAAATATTCTGCTCCTGATATTGAAGGAAAGGGAAAAATGCCTGAGGCACATACTTTCTTCCCTGACTCTCACAGAGAGTGGAACATAGATAACATGAGTATTGGCCAGATCCGCCAAATGATTGATATAATGTATACAGAATATAAACTCATGTGTCTAAGGGGGAAATCAGAGGTGGATGCATGCAAAACCATCATCCAATGTTTTACAGGTACCCTTCTCAGATGGTGGGAAACAGAATCATCTCCTAAGTTGGTTGAGACCATGGAAGCTGAAGTCCTGAAAGACGAAAAAGGAGATGTGATCCATAACCAAGATGGCACTGTAACAAATAACATGATTGGGGCCTTAACATCTATGATTTTAGAACATTGGTGTGGTTGCGAGACAGAAATTGCAAATAAACATGAGGTTATTCTGATGAACCTCAAGTGTCACAAAATGTCCCAATATGATGATTTTCATAGAGATTGGATGCAGCGGATTTATGAGGTAAAAGATTCTAAAAATCTACTATGGAAGCAGGTGTACCTTGCTGCTCTACCCTCTAGATTTGTTGATTATATTAGAATGCAAGAAATTTTTCAGTTGCCTTTTGAGTCATATACATGGGGTGAAATTTATTCCCTCATTACAAAGACACTTGTCAGTCTTTGTACCAGTTCAAAGGTGAATAGGTCACTTGAAAAATTATCCAGGTTGCCAGACAAAAAGTCCATTTGCAGTAAATATGGACTAACAGTTGATGATCCATTAGTCAAAAGAAGAAAGTCTAAGAAAAGAGAAAAAAGGGAATTTAAAGAGACTTTCTACAGAAATAAAAGGGATTACCCAAGAAGGAAAAGAAAATATCCCACAAAGGATAAAAGCAATAAAAGAAAAGGCCATTTTAGGTACATCCCTAAGACTCATTACTATGATCCTTCAGATATTCATTTGCACACATCTAAGCAAGAAAAGTGTAACAAAATAACTTGCTGGTTGTGTGGACAAACAGGGCATACAACCTCGAGATGCCCTCAAGGTGAATAATCCAAACTTGATAGAGGGAAAAAGATAGCTGTTTATGCTTAAAAAGCTAAACAAGTCAAAAAAGAACATTATAGCCCATTTTTCTGTTTAAGATGCCAGTCAAAGAATCATGTTATAGAAAAATGCCCAAATCTTCATATTTCAGCTCAGCAGCATCAAATAGAAGATTCATCTCTTGATTCTTTTAGTAGTACAGATGAAGAATTTCAGGTTAATATGGGCCAATATACTGATTCAGACTCATCAGAATGTTCTTGTTCCAACTCAGATGAATGTGCATGTCATGTTTTCTATGAAAATGACTCTGAAGTTTCCTACAACTCCAGTGAAGAAGAAGAGAGGCCAAAGCCTCCAAAAGTAAAAGTCCTCATGGCGTCTGCTGAAGAAGAAACAGAAATGAAGATTTTAGCCCAGATCAGGACCATGGAAGAAGGAGCAATGAAAGACCGCCTGATAGAAGCTTTTACAGATCAACTCAAATCCAAAGCTTCAAAAGAATCAGGTAAGAAACCACTGTTTGTTGATGCTTCATATGAAAGGAATACTAAATCTTTCCAAATGCATCATCAAAAACCAGGGAAAGTAAGATCCCTGACTTTGGGAGAAGTGAGTGGTGAAATTCACCAGCTCAAGTCAGAAATCTCCGCCATCAAAGCATAGATAGCAGAAATAAAGAAAGGAAAGGAGATAAAAGAAGAAGAAGAAGAATCCTGGAATACAGGATCTCATCACAGAGAAATTGAAATTGCAGAAGGAAGATCAGACCCACATTTTGGCTTTCAGGATATGAGATTATTTACTATCACATATCAACAACATCATGTTAAAGTAAAAATCTGTATCCAAGGTCAAATATTTTTCATGACTGCATTGTTGGATTCTGGTGCTGACATCAACTTTCTTAACATCAGAAACATTCCAGCGAAATACTGGGTCTCTGCAGAAAGAGAAGTAGTAGGACTAGGAAATAAAAAGCTCAAATATGAAATTCCTAGAGCCTCATTATGCTTTGACACCCATTGTGTATATATGAAGTTTGCTATTGCAGACATACCTGTTGACTGTATATTAGGTAATGTCTTTTTAGCTGCAGTAGAACCACATGGTTTAGCAAGAATAAAAGGAAGTAAAGCTGGCTACTTCATCTCTGTACCTACATCCAGAGGAACAAGAAAGAGAATTGAGCTCCCCTATGTTTCTACTCCCAGAGTCTCCACAATGGTCCAAGCTATGCAGAAATTGGACAAAGCAGAATCCTTGTTAACAGATCTTAAGGATCTTAAGGGCAAGCTAAGAATAGAAGAACAGTTGAAACAACCGCAGGTGAAAAGAAGGATTCTGGAATTGAAAGAAAAATTAGCAGAGAAATGTTGTTCAGAAGAACCAAATGCGTTCTGGCATAGGAAGCAACATACAATCAAGCTACCTTACAAAGAGGGATACAAAGGTAAGCCTTGAAAAAGGAGAGCAATACCAATGAGCCAACAGTACAGAGAATTATGTCAGCAAGAAATTCAACAACTGCTCAGAAGAGGCCTAATCAGAGAATCCACTAGCCCTTGGAACTGCTATGGGTTTTATGTGAATAAAAGAGCTGAACAAATTAGAGGTATTTCCAGATTAGTCATAAATTACAAGCCTCTAAATTCAGTCTTGGCTGATGACACATATCCAATTCCGCATAAAGGAGACTTAATCAGGAGAATTGTAGGAGCAAAAATATTTTCAAAGTTTGACTTAAAGGCAGGATTTTGGCAAGTAGCTGTTGATGAAGAAGATAAATTCAAAACTGCTTTCAGTATCCCTGCAGGGCATTATGAGTGGAATGTTATGCCCTTCGGCCTAAAAAATGCTCCCTCGAAGTTTCAGAAAGTTATGGATGATATATTCAAGCCATATTTCGATTGGCTACTTGTATATATTGATGATGTTTTAATTTTTTCTAGAAATCTTGATGACCACTTTAAGCATGTAAATATTTTTATGAAGCTGGTCCAGAAAAATGGTCTCGTGCTGAGTAAAAGGAAGATGGAACTATTCTAGACTTCTGTGAAGTTTTTGGGTCACCAAATTGCAAATGGCCAGATCTCTTTACAACAGCATGCCATTGAATTTGCAGACAAATTTCCAGATGTCTTAAAGGATAAGACACAATTGCAAAGGTTCCTTGGTTGTTTAAATTATGTGAGCAGTTTTTATCAAGACTGTGCTATTGATAGAAAAGTGCTCAATAAAAGGACTGGCAAAAAATCCTCCCCCATGGACAGAAGCGCATACCAGAGCAGTTTAGGAGATCAAAGCAAAGGTAAAATCCTTGCCTATTCTATATATTGCAGATGATGAAGCATTTAAAATTGTAGAATCGGATGCCAGTGACATAGGTTGGGGTGGAATTCTGAAGCAGAGGATTGGTGAAGAAGAACAAGTAGTTCAGTTTGCCTCAGGGGTTTGGAACCCAACTGAACAAAAATATTATGTTATTGAAAGAGAGGTAAAAGCTGCTTGGAACTGTATTAGTAAATTTGCAGTTTATCTCATAAATAAACCATTCCTTCTTAGAACAGATGCTTCTGCAATAAAGAAAGTTTTGGCTAAAGACATCAAGAAACCAGAGGAAGCGAAATTTGCTAGATGGCAAGCATTATTCGCAAATTTTGATTTTTCTATTGAGCATATCAAAGGAGAGCAAAACTGTCTTCCTGATTTTCTCAGTAGAGAATATATGGAAAAAGATACTACTCAAGTCATGATGATTGTCACCGAATGGGATCAAAACCAAAAGTGTGAAGTCTTGAGGACCATCCCAAATAATCAAAACTAGGATACATACAAAAGCAATTGGAAGCCAACATGGCAGCTGCGGAATACAAAAGTCCTTGATGCTAACCTGCAACCCCACAGTGACCTTCAGCACTATGTCCCAGAAAGGAGAGTATATCCAAAAGGAAGAAAGTGGATCCATGACATGATATATACTAAAGCCAAAACTGATGCCAAAACTGCAAGAGAAGCTTTAGAATCAAATTTTCATGATATTGGCCGAATCGGACATCATGGAGATAGTAGTACAAGGATCTATGGAGCTTACTTCTGTATCTATCGTACCAGAGATCTATGGGTAAATCATCCACAAGTCCAATCATGTGCAAGATGGCCTAGAAATGATCCAAAGGTAATGTTCCCAGATACAGTTTATGACTTTCCAGACTATAAGAAGCTATGGTGGGACTTCATGAATCTTGATGACAGAACAGATACACATTATACAAAACTGAAGTTCAGTACAATGGCAGCCTCTCAGAATAATCTGCAGTGTGAATGGTTCCAGAATTGGTGGATAGACTACGGTGTAAACAGAACAGCTATGGACCCCGTGTATCATGAAGGATATCAAAGAAGACACTGCCAAAGATGCTTTGATCATAACATTGGAGATTGCTACCATCGCATCTACAGCACAGTAAGAGAGATGACAGCCAAAGAATGGGACCCTTTTCATATGACCAATTATTCTCTCCAAGAATACATGATAGACCACTTGGAATGGTGCATCCTAACTAAAGTCCAACACCAAATCATAGTGGGAAAACCGATGATAGTACAGAGAATTTATACTAAAGCATGTGACGACTTGATCTACAAGAGGGAAAGATTCCCTGACTTAACCTTATTTTGAATAAGTACCAATCACAAGGGCTTAATTGTGATCAGTGTTCCCGTGGGTTTTACTGTTCAAAAGCCTCCACAGTGTAAATATTCTCTTTTAGTCTTTTCTCGTGGATTTTTTATACAAAAGTATCCACTGTGTAACTATTCATGAGTCTATTTTACTTTTTGTACAAGGATCTACTTTACAGACAATATCACATGCGTTACCCGAAAGCAATTATTCAGTCTAACCCGAATATTTGTGCGGACGTCGCTTTGATAAAGACTGGAAAAACAATGATTCTTGAGGTCTTTTCTGTCTAACCAACAGTAATGTTTGTCCCCCCTTCACATGCTATATAAGAAGGGTAAGGCTCATTTTTTGGGCATCGAGTCTTTGGTAATCTTGTGTGTGTTTGAGTCGAGTGTTCTCCTTCTCTGCATCTGCGGACATTCAGTCTGATCTGCTTGCATCAAGAGTAATCACTCAAAGTCCTTAGTTGGTTTGAGAAGCCTGCGTATCAGTGTGCTCGGCACTGGTAAGAACCTAAAGTGGCCGAACCATTAGAAGAGTCAAGTGATTGGGTGTAAAGTCTGATTATGATACAGAGCCTATACCTCGCCAGAAGCCTCCGGTAGTAACTTGCTTAATTTTAAGCTGTGAAAAGTCCGGTAAACGCGAGAATAGTCTGTCTCTGCATATGATCTATCTCTGTAAAAGCTCTGAGAGCATTCTGTAAGATTTTTCTATTCTGAAATAAAATGAGTATGCCATTCAGTCATTGAGTATCTCTGTGCTTATACAAAAGAATCCGCTGTGATAGTAGTTCTCTCTATGCTTTCATCCAAAGTTCACAGGAAGTTCGCCAAAAGATCGAAGGGACGCCAAGACCGTGTAAGGCGAGGAAGCCGTTGTTAAGGTCGCCAGAGCGTGAAAGATCTCAGTAGGTTCACCACTGGTTCACCAGGAGTTGGCTATCAGGGAAAACTAACAGACACAGAGAAAGAGCAAGCTTGTGACAGAAGCCCCTGCTGAGAGCAAGCTTGTGACAGAAGCCCCTGCTGAAAATTGGTATTTATTCGTATCATAATTCGTAACGTACACTTAATAAGGAAAGGTGTATTTTTCCTTACGAATAACTTTTTGTGCATATATGCCTAGTGAATTCAATTGTTTATACAAGTCGTACAAGTTAGCATGAAGGTGGTATCATTGGTGGTGACCCTTTGACAAAGTAATATTTTCCATAATAAATATAATTTTTAGTAGCGTGCATACATATATAAGATAGACGTCTGATGTGGAAACTATATAATACTTTAATCATCCTTAAGTTAAATTAATTTAATTACTACTACAACTTTTGGTTAACCATGAAGACCCAATAACATTCTATATTAATCTAAATCCATGGATTAAGTTGTAACCCTAATATTAGGAGATGGAAAGGATATGTCCTTGGGGCAACAATTTTGAACGCAAGAATGGGGTGAGTCCCACTAAGATGGGCAAGAAAAGGAGTTGCCTAAAGCTTAGTCACATGAAAAAATGTTTAAAGTTGAGTGCTTAAATTAGTACTTAATCTAAGAGTAAGTAATGTCCACTTTATTTTCAGATGGGTGGTGGAAAATCAAAGAAAATCAATAGCTTTATAATTTGAGATTGTGGTGATGTTTTTCATGGTTTTCCTTGATATGGGTAGTTGGTTATATTTGAAGAAGCCATTATTAAAAATGTAGCAACGTAAGGTGATCTCATGAAGGAGGGAGGGACCAATCAAATCAACTATCTCAACCAGAGGAGCACCTTAAATTATCTTTGGTGGCTCATTTTTAAAGCATAGAAATAGGAGAAGAAGGGAATATATATGTTATAGCCTTATATTGTAAGCTAAGGTCGCTAAACAACATAGATCAAATCTCCTCGCTATTGTTATTATGAAAAGGTCATTTATATAAAGTCTTCCTTATCATATATACAAGGTCCCACCCATAAGAGAAGAGGACCTAAAGGACATTTATTGAGAGGCAAACGATGGATGTTGCAGGCACCCAAATTCCTTCTCCCACACTTTTTTGGCCATGATGAGCCACCATTAAGGTCCTTACACATTTTAATGTAACCCCACAAACCACTAGGGTAGGTCAATAAGTACATCCCATTTTGGATGAAAAGAAGGTACCAAAATGAAGTATTTTTTAAATTAAGTAAGAGATTGACTATGAGAGAAAGAACACAAACTTGATTATAGAATGAATAGTCAAGGAATGGTATTTCTTGGGCTAGCTCATGTGGTTAAATGTATTTACCTTTATCCAAGAGGTCTTGAGGTCAATCACTCATGTTAGCTTCTTTGTTGCATACATCACTTAATGTCACTACCTGATTTAGCAATGAGGTTGAATGTGACTTCAGATTTTCCTTGAAAGGTAAGTGGTTCTTATCTACATTATACAAATGTGAGATTATATTGACTTTTATTGTGTAAGAGGTTTGGGATCTATCATGTAAATAAGTGGACCTATTGAGGGTTCTAAACCTAGTTCACGTAACAAGGCCTAGCCCCCCCACTTCCCATTGTCCTTATGTGGAGGTTGATAGTGAAGGGTGAGATGTATTTCTAGTCAATTCCAAGGATATATTTTCAACAAGTTATTGAATGGTATTTCAAGAAAAATGACATAGGATTAGTATAAATTTAATAATACTAATAATAATAATAATAATATATGTCTAAGGTCGTAGCCAAGCCATACACCAGATTGGTATACAAAAGCCACTATTTATGACACATGAGACCTGCCTCTAGGAAACAATTTGATTGCTAAAGTTTCTTGAGGTGTACATAATCTTCCTCCTCTAGATTGAACTTGTTACCTCTTATGAAGAAACACAACTTCTTATTTATTAGGCCCACTCAAGGATGAGATGTATTTGTAGTCAATGCCAAGGGTAGACAAGGGGATTTTCATCAAGTTATTAAATGGTACTTCAAGGAAAAGGACATAATCTTCGTGCAAATAGACATGGATGGAATTAACTTATTTAAAATTTATATTAGCAAAATAATTTAATGTACCCATTTAAAACCACCTATTTTGAGCTTCGAGTTTCTATCCTTAGGCATATATAGTCACTAGATGCATTTTCTTAGTGAAGGAAATTATAAGGATTGTGAGGAAAAGTTACGTGGATGGCCTTTGGACAAGGTTTTAGGGAATATTAATAATGCAGATTAAGAGAAGGTGGAAGTTATTCCTAGGGAAGGAGAAAGAAGGTCCATGTAGTAAAAATGAAGAAAGAGAATGTTCTTTTGGTGTTAGGAGAATATATCTTCTTAGTTTAGGTTCTCCATTATCAAGAATTTCCTGAATGGGAAAGTTTCAAGAAATGTGCATCTCTACATAATTGTTAGTTATTGGATTACAAATCATGGAGAGAATATGGGGTATATTCCAAACTACCACTCATTGGAAAAATCTTGGTTAATGTTCATATTTAGGAATGGGAAGTGTTATAACAAAATCTAGCAACTTCATATGATGTACTAAATTCCAAAGCATTAAGGATCTAGTCTTGTTCAACTCTAGAAGACTACATTGTATAAATATAGTAGTTATTCATGTCATTTTCGTTTGGCTCTTATCTAAATCAACGAAGGCCTCACTAGAGATAGGATTGATATGGCTATAGTGCGGAGGTAGAAGATGATATATTAAAGAGTAATGCAAAGAAAAGTAAATGGTTGTATTATGGATAAATAAATGGAAGAACAAAACTCCAAGAAAAATTTCTTAATAAAATCCTAAGGAAAATGGAGTAAAGGAAGTATTTATCTAAGAGGGTGCATGCATGAATATGTAGGGAAACTTCTATGTGCCACATAAATCAGCCTTAACATATTAAAAACTACTATAAAAAAATCAATCCTTAGAAATTTAGGAGTGTCATTCTAAACTATTTGTATGAATTGTTTTAGTTGCTACAACAACCCTCCTCAATTTCTCTTAGTGCCTTGATTTAGGAGAAATTGAAGTTTCCACCTAATAAAATGAACCTTGAAGTTTCCTTGCAAAACCTAGCTAGAATTCGTAAGTTGTGATTAGCATTTAGATGACTTGAGATAATGGAGGAAGGCTTATGAGCCTACTTGAGCCTTAATGGCCAACCTAGCAGTAACAATGAGCACTAATCCTTAGCCCAATAGTAGAGAGGGACATTGTAGCTCTTTAATATATGAAAACGATTCTAAGGAGAGGTTCTAACTTGTGTTTCTTTGTAGTTTTTTGGGTCTTTCTAAACCTTTATAGCACAAAACTGAGCCTTTTGTTGAAAATTGTAAGTAGGTTTGGTCTTCATAATGAAATTGGTAATTATGATTTTATGTAATTAATGAAAAGAAGAAAAATAAAATTATCATTGTAATGCTTGTCTCATAGGTTTAATGAGCAAGGAATTATCTGTTGTGGGAAGAAGGATGAAATATCACAGTCACTATAAGGAGAGTATTTCAGGTGAAGAACAGGGGGATATCAAGCCAAGTTGTCAAGCAAGCAATCTCCACCTAAAGTGAATGGAATCAAGGGCTCAAAGGTGACACTTCACACATGATAGGATTTCTGAAGGAAGCCAAGAAGTTGCAAATCTGAAATAGAGAAGAGGAAGCCGAGATCTGGAAGACAACAGTAGAGGAGGAAAAAAAATGACTTTCGTTGAAGGAAGAAGAAGCTCTGTGACTTGGTCTTGGAGTGGAAAATAGGTCAAGGTTCTTGGTCTGATTATTCTTCAATTGAAATCTCTATAAGAAGAAGAAATTTTTCGGGTTTTCCTCTCAAAAAGTGAGAGGTTTTGGCCCTAGTTGATAGCCTATATTCTGTGTCCCTTGTCTCTTTATGGTTTATGCATTGGTATTTGTTTGATGAAGAAGAAAAATAATAATCTAAGTAAAATAAGATCCTAATATAAAGAAGTAAAAACCACTCACAAGAAGTTACTAATAATAAGAGAAATTTCCTAATCTCAATGCCCTAGATTTCTCAACATGGTATTAGAGCTAAGGTGACTAAATCAAGGAAAGGCATCAACAATGTAAACTTTGAAATGAGAATTATAAACTCAAAACAGGAACTCTAGGCAAAAAATCCCAAAAAAACATGAAAAACAGTGCTAAAAATGAAAAATTTGTATACTAGAATGATGGTTTTTTTTAAGGTCAATTTTCAACATTTTTAAAAAATGGTAGTGATCAGGGATCAGTATTTTAGCTAAAAAAATGAAAGGTTTAGAATTTCATTAGACCTAAATTAATGGATAGATTTTGTCTCCAGCTTTCCAACACTGTAAACAGTTTGAAAAACCGACATCGTATGCAAAAGTTAGAGCTTCTGCAATTTTGGTAAAAAGAAAGCTCTCGGGGCCAGCCCCCACCCCATGTGACCACGCACCTGAACCAGGAGATAGGGCCCAATTGTTAAGTGGGATTAGTGTGAAACTAATCAGTTTATCATTTAATTAATCTGTAATTACGTTGGCGGAATTTATGGTGGAGCCACTAAATCTGGAACGGCCACCAAACTTGGCGGACTTAACTGGTAGTTCTCCAAATTTAGAGGAGGTTTTCTAGGAAAAACTATTTGAGCCCTAACTTACTCAATTCTCAACCAAATTTCGAAAATGAATAGTCATTTCTAGCTCATTAGCATGCTGGAAATTCATTGGAGCAGGTTTCAGAGGCATAAGAGGTCATCTACAGGTGTTTTTGTTCACTTGAAGATTT
>APFE031551232.1:0-30900 GCA_000404065.3 Pinus taeda
ATTCATCATATTCACTACTAGAATACTCTTCCTCTTCCTTGAACTTCTTTGGAATTTTCTTGAGCTTTCTTGTAATAGCCTTGTCCTTCTTGGAGGCCTTGAATGTAGCTTCACTAGACTCAAATTTCTCTTCTATAATGTGGATCTCATCAACTGTAAGAATTCCATGCAATTGCTCCATAGTAAGAGTGATCAAATCAGACATCTCTTCAATACTAAAAACCTTTGGATTAATCTTGTTGGTAAAGACCTTAAAATTTTCTTAATAATGACTTGGTCTTCAAATTTTCCATCTATGCTCTTGATCAGATTAGTTACTGCTTCAACCCTTCAGAAATATTCTGTAATAGTTTCATCTTCCCTCATTTTCAATCTCTCAAACCTCATCCTATATGTTTGGAGCTTTGCTTTCTTCACTTTTTTATCACCTTCATAGGTATTCTCAAGTTTTCCCCAAACTTCTTTAGCTGACTTATAATGCATGACTTTTATCAGCTCATTCTCACTAAGTGTTGCAATAATAACATTTCTGGCTTTGGCATTGTTTTGAAAAAACTTCTTTCCATCAGGGTCTGAAGGAATAACATCAGGAACAACATATCCAGTCACCACAGTAGAGAAAAAATCAATGCCTAAACTCATGATATGCCCTTCCATTCTCATCTTCCATTGATTATAGTTTTCACCATAAAAAAATAGAACCTTCACATCATGGCCAACCCTTGTCCCTTCTCAAACTCTCCTTTCAGTGGTCAAGCTGCAACAAAGAACCTAGTTCCGATACCAATTGTTAGACAACAATAATACTGAGAAGAGGGGGGTGAATTAGTATTATAAAAAATATAAAAATTATTCTGCAAATAAAATTATTCATAATTCACTTCGAAGATATAAATATCACACACAAATGAAAATAAAAATAAAAAAAGAACATCACATGTAACAACTTTACTTGGATTTTAGGTGGAAACCTCCTCAGGAAAAAACCACCGAAATGTTGTTACTTCTTAATTTATTATATATTGCTTCAAAAATTCTCATTTATAATTACATCAACTAGCCACCACTAGCAATGGAGCACCCACCCCTTGAATGAAATGAGAAACGTTGGCCACAACCAACTTGGAGCGTCCACTCCTACAATAGACAATCAATATGCACTTAGCTTGAAGCCCCCTCTCCAAGTGCAAACAATTCTGCTCCAAGAAAATACGATTCAGAACTGAAAACACTATTGCATAAATAAAAATAGTAACAAATAAGCACACTCATGCAACCACAATTTCACACTCCAAATGAGAGAACAATTCTCTCCACACACAATCTCCAAACTGGTCTTCAAAATATTAAATCACTGCACACAACTCTGAAACACTACTGAAGAATAATTTCTAAAGCACGCACTACAATACTGAAGCTCTAAACTCAATGATACAATTGTTGATTTGTGCACTTCCTCTACATGCACACTCACTTAATCACACTGCTAGATAACCAACCAAATGAGAAACCTTTCTCCACATATTTGAAATTTATGAATCTGATTAAATCAATTAATTCTACAAGCGATGGAGCTCACCCAAAACCTTTTCAACTTCATCAAATTTGATTGAGCTAGACTTCTTGACTAGATCAAGCCACTTTTCCCACTATCCTTCTAATAATTTCAACTTTAATCACCTTCTAGAGGATCCACAACTTGTCTCGACCATTTTCTAGAAAATTCTTGACCATAGACTCCGCGAAAAATAAATTAATTCCAAAAAAGCGCGTAATCTGAATAAATTTTTGTGTTTTTCTTCGGTCGCACATGTAAAATTGTTCATATCCAATTGGTCACTCACACAACATTGCCAACGAGTGACTAGATCTTTTCAGTCTCTCCCATAAGCCTTTATCCAAGTGACTAAGGTAGAGCATAAGGTAAATCAACACTTTTTTCCCTCAAACATGCAACTGAGCTTCATGGGAACATGTTAACATACAGAGTAGCCTTCCAAGCCCATCATGACTTCAAGAAACCAACAATATGACTCAACAAGGCTCCACACACATCATCAACTAGACCTTTAGCACAATTGTAACTCAGCTTTAGATGAGGCCTTATTAGCTCATGACACCTCTTCTACACACCTTCTAAGACTATGAAAACATTTTACATCAGAATGACAACCCTCAACACGTATACAACAGACTCAAGATGATACATAGGGACTCATGAGTACATAACTTCAATAAGTGACATTAATGGCAACATAAACATGTCAACGACAAGATCTCTAGATCCCTGTAATAGCTTGGGTTCCCTGGAGGCTATGGGTTGGAACCCTGTAACAACTTAGGTTCCCTAGAGGTTTTGGGCTAGAACCCTATAATAGCTTGGGTTCCCTGGAGGCTATGGGTTGAGATAATAGTCCCTAGAGCCCTAGAAAACTTTGGAAGAGACCAACCTTGAGTTCTTGATACTAAGGGTAGAGGCGTTATAGTCTCTAAACAGCATTGATGCTAATACTAAGGGTAGAGATGATATAGTCTTTGGACAAACTTGCTGCTAATATTGAGGGTATAGGTGATATAGTCTCTAGATATCCTTGTTGTTTATGTTGAGGGTAGAGGAGGTATAGTCTCGAGATACCCTTGTTGTTGATATTGAGGGTAGAAGCGGTATATGGTTAGGTCCCTAGAATACTAGTGTAGCCCCCTTATTGTTATTATTAGTGCAACCCCCTTATTGTTATTTTTGTACCCATGTAGCCCCCATATAGTTATGGTTGTTCCCCATAGAATCTCGCTATTTTTATTGTTTTTCCCTTACAATATTATTGTTATGTAGGCTTTGATTATATTATGGCCCCTTAGACTCCCATATATACAAAGGAGGTCTTGTCATTTGTATCATCCACAAATTGTTCATTTATGTGATGTAAAGGAGGTTTACCCCTTCTAAGAGGATAATTCTCAAGTCAATCTATATTTTCTTATGTTTTTTTATATGGTTGCATAACAGTTGGTATCAAAGCTTTGGATTCTAGGGTTTCGTTGCTTCAAATAGGATATCTTGGAATTTTCACTATAAAAAAATTTATACGAGGCTTCATAAGCTTAATTTTTTATCACGTGGAGTCGAAATATTGATGAACTTCGTGTAGAAATTTTAGATCTTAGTTTTCCATATATTATGAGATATGGTCTGAAGAAGTTAGGATTTCTGCAGTCTCCTGAATTCAGTCTCAAACAGGTGACCTAGGGAAAATAATCATAAATATATCTATAAGTATTGGATTTGAATTTTGTAAAAAGTGACTTAAAGTGCACAAAAAGTAATTTTTTTTGTATTATTTCAAGGTTGAAGGTTCAAACAATGACACATGGTATTCCATAGAATTTCTCTTTACTAAACCCGTCCATAATCAGGTCATCATGGGAGATTGGACATATCTTTATCTTGAAGAATCCAATCTTGGTCTGACTTGTGGCATTGGAAAGAATACTTAGATAGTCATCATAAGATGAAATTTTACATTTTTGAGAGCCAAAACTATAGAGATTCAATAATTTCAATATTGAGCTCCTAAAAAGCAAGAAAAAAGGTGTGTATTTTTTAAGTTTTGCATTAATTTTGTTTGAAAAGTCAGTTTGAAGCGATTCAAAGGGAATAGTGAAGCATATATATCATTATCTGATTCCAAAATTGCAAGAAACAAAAATATGGACACAACTAGTAATAAACTATAAAGCTCTACTATGATGCATGAAGAAGAGGAAGAAATGCAACATGATATATCAAAATTATGAGACCAAGTGAAACAAATTTTGCTCTTTCAAAAAGTAAGAAAAAATGAATTGTAAGCTAAGATGGATGGTATAGAAGAAAAAAAGAAAGGCAACATGGACTATTTGAAGAATGGTTTAAAAGCAGACATGGAAGGTTTGAAGGAAGGTTTGACAAAGTTGTTACAAGAATGCTTCCTAGTGGTGACAAGGTACTCTGTGAAAATCGTGATGAGGACAAAAGGAACATGAAATATGATTTTAGAGACTCAAAAATTGGGTTTAAGACACACCACATTCCAAAACTAGATATGAGGAATTTTGATGGAAAGGATTCAGTAACATGGATATTACATATGGAGCAATTCTTTGATCTACATGATGTACCACACACACAAAAGGTACACATTACATCTTTATATTTAGAACAAAATCACTTTGAGTGGGATATATGGATTTTTCCTCATAAATCAATTGTCACTTGGAAAAATTTTGTGGAAGAATGGGTATCTCATTATGAGGACACAAAGAGAAATACCTTCTTTATCCAATTGATAAATCTCAAACAAAAGGGTTCAATGATAGAGCACATTGAGGACTTCCAAAGATTGAATATGAAGGTAAATAATATTCCAGAGGAGCATCGGATTGATGTATTCATAATGACTTTAAAGGATAACATCCAACATGAGGTTCGGTTTTGGGAACTTGATTCATTGGAGAAGGCATTTAAGGTGGCAAGAAAAGTTGAAAGCAAAATTATGGCAACATGGAAGTCTACCACTCATAACTATAAAGATGAAAGTGTTGCAGCTCCTAGCCTCCCACAACCTACAATGTTTACACCACAACAACTGGAGGAAAAAATAGAAAAGGGGATTTGTTATAGTTGTGATAAAAAAATACACCAAGGGTCATAGGTGTGCTAAGAAGAAATTATTTTACATAGATTGTGAAGAGGACGAAGAAAAGGAACTAGAAACATCAAAAGAAGAGGATATACACCAGGGACTAACCCCAGAGAAACAAGAAATGAATCCGACCATATCTTGTAATGCATTGGAAAGAATTACCACTCCTCAAACTCTCATTATAGAAGGATTTATCAAGAAAAAAATGGTAATAGTGTTCATCGATTCTGGTAGTACCCACAATTTTATTCATTGTAAGATGGCCAAGGAATTGAATTGCTTTCTATATCCAACAACAGAGTGTCTAATGATGGTTTCAAACAGAGGAACTATAAATTTCTTAAGGAAGTATTGTAATATCAATTTTAACCATGGGGGGATATGTATTGAATAGTCTAATGCTTTCCTTTAAAATGGGTGGTGTTGATGTTGTATTAGGAGTCCAATGGTTACAATCTTTGGGGATGATAGCTTTTAATTTTCAAGAAATTTTCAAGAAATTTTCATGGGAAGGAAAGGAAATTAAATTAAGGGGCATCACAGGGAAACTAGGGAAGATAATCATCTCTAATGGCATGACAAAGCTTTTGAATAAAGAGCAACGTGGCATAATTTCACAATTATTCTCACTAGATGTTCAAACATTGAAATCATCTGTTTCTCCATATCTCTAAAGATTCTTGGATAACCATTCCAAAGTATTTGAGACTTCTAAAGGCATCCCACCTATTCGTGATCCATATCATGCTATTCACTTGATTCCAGGAAGCATTCCTCCAAGCATCATACCTTACAGATATCTCTATTCCCAAAAGAGTGAAATCGAATGTATGGTTATAGAAATGATGGAGGTAGGTATAATTCAACCTAGCCAAAGTTATATCTCTAGTCCAATAGTATTGGCACACAAGAATGATGGATCATGACATATGTGTCTGAATTATAGGGAGCTCAACAAGCTCACTATTAAAGATAAATTTCCCCTTCATTTCATTGATGAATTGTTGGATGAAATACATGGAGTAATATACTTGACCAAGCTAGATCTTCATTTAGGATATCATCAAATTAGAATGAAGACTGAAGATATTCCAAAAAAAACATTCAGAACTCATGAAGGTCATTATGAATTTTTGGTAATGCCTTTTGGCCTTACTGATTCACCTTCCACATTTCAAGGTTTGGTGAATTCCATTTTCAAACCCTTCCTTAGAAAATGTGTGTTAGTATTTTTCGATGATATACTAATCTACAACAAGTCTTAGAAGGATCATGTTCAACATGTGGACAAGGTGCTCAAACTGTTGGAGGAGAAACAATTGTATGCAACAACCTCCAAATGTTTCTTTTGGGTACACAACGTGGAATATTTGGGTCATATTGTATCTCATGAGGGTGTTAAGGTAGATGCTAACAAAATTAAAGCCATCAAGCAATGGAAAATTCCCACAACCCTAAAGCATCTTCGAGGATTTCTCGCGTTGATAGTGTATTATCGTAAGTTTGTTAAAAATTATGGGAAAATATCAGCACCTCTAACAACATTACTGAAGAAATATGCATTTTTTTGGACTTCGGAAGAAAATAAGTTCTTTGAACATCTTAAAGAGGTAATGTGTCAAGCTCCTATTTTAGCTACTCCAGACTTCATAAAAACATTTATGGTGGAATGTGATGCCTTATGAAATGGAATTGTTGTTGTTTTAATGCAAGAAATAAGAACCATTCTTTTTTAAAGTCGTCCAATCAAGGGAAAGTATTTACAAAACCTATTTATGAGAAGGAAATGTTGGCAATACTACATGCCCGAAGTAATGGCACCCTTACCTAATGGGAAGACACTTCAAGGTAAAAAAAAATGACGAGAGTCTTAAATACTTTTTGGAACAAATATTATCTTCAAAAGAGCAACAAAAATGAGTCACTAAGATGTTGGGTTATGACTTTGAAATCATCTACAAAAACTGGAAGCAAAATTGTTGTTTCATATGCACTCTAAATAAGGGATGAGGATGTGGAAGAATTTCTCTATGCCATTTCGATTATCCAACCTGACTAGATAACTGAAGAAAGAGAGGAATGGAATAATGACGAAGAGGTGTGGACACTCATTCTAAACTTGCAACAAGATCTCAGTACATCAGCTACATTTATCTGGAAAAATGACTCATTATGGTACAAAGATCGCTTATATCAATGTCAGAATTCCCAACTCAAACAAAATATTCTTTTGGAATTACACACCTCTCCTTTAGGAGGGAACTTTGAATTTTTAAAAACATACCACAGGGCCAATAAGGAATTTATTAGGGATGGCCTTGAATTTGACATTCAAAAGTTTGTGGCAGAATGTTTGGTTTGCAAACAAAATAAATTTGAAACAATTAAGACCCCTCATCTCCTACAACATTTAGCCATTCCAAGTCAGCATTAGTAAGACGTCTGAATGGATTTTATCACATGTTTACCCAAGTCTAAAGTAAAGAGTGTCATCATGGTGGTAATTTATATACTTACCAATTATGCACACTTTTGTGCATTATCCCATCCTTTTAAAGCTAAAACAGTTGCTACTGCATTTATGGAAACAATCCAAAAGCTACATGGAAACCCAAAGATAATTGTAAGTGACAAAGATCCCATTTTCACTTGAAATTTTTGGATGAAATTATTTTCTTGTCTTGGTATTCAATTATCTCATAGCTCATTTTATCATCCTCAATCTGACAGGAAAAATAATATAGTGAACACATGTTTGGAAGTATATCTTTGTTGCTTTGTATCTGATAAATAAACACCATGGGTTTACCTCTGGCTGAATGGTGGTATAACACTTCCTTCCATACTGCAGCAAAAATGACCCATTTATGGCAGTTTATGGATATCATCCACGGTCCATCACATCATATTTGAGAGAAAATTCTAAGGTTCAAACAATGTAAGATCACATCTAGCATGAATAAAAAGTTCTCCAACTCTTAAAGGATGACCTCACTCTAGTGCAGAATCGAATGAAACAATAAGCATATCAACATTGCAGTGAAATATGTTTTAACATAGGCAACTAGGTATTTTTACAACTACAACCATACAAACAAATGTTCCTCCAGCAAGCTAAGAAGGATAATAAATTATCACCCGAGTACTATGGTACTTACAAGGAGTTATCCTTATTAATTATCATGTAGACTTGTCATCACTTTAAACATGATTTGGAAAGTTCTAGGCTATTCTGGGCAATGGCTTGTAGGCTAGCCCTAAAAATGTGGCATTGTATTTGTGACCACATACATGTAACTAGGAAATGTTGGATGCAACTACATGGAGGGAGGCATGTGCATGTGGCTAGAGCCTTCCATCTTCACTCACAATGACTTATTCGTGCAACTGGGCTATGAGCTTAGTTAAGAAGAAGTTCCAGCTTAGGGTCTAAGGACCAGAGGTTGTGGTCTAACACCGAGGTGATATGATGTCTTGGAGAGGTTTCAATAAGTTTCTGGTTAGTAGACCCAATTTCCATAATTGGAAATTGGATGTTGGGTCATGTCATAGTAACTCTTAGCTCATGTTTGCCTAGAGATATTGTAAAAGCGAGTAAATATGGGATGGGGTGGTTACAAATGGAATGGTGTGTTGTGATGCCTACAACAACCCCTCATTTTATTGAAAAATAAAATAGATACCCTTTTAATTTTTTTCATCTTTTGGATTTGAAAATTTCAATTATAAATAGACCATGTTTGATTGGCTTTACTTTTCTACAAAATTTAAAAAAACATAAGAAAAATATTCAAAAACTTAAAAAACAAATTCTTAAAAAATCTAACCATTTGGATGGTTTCCTAACTTATCCAGACACTCGGATAACTTTTAATTCAGATATATGGATGGATACTCATGTTTCATTTCTCACACACCCTAGATTTCTTGGGTTTTGAGATGTCCATGGATGACACATTTAAAATAAATGTTTTTTTAAGTTTTCCAATTTATGATTTGTATCCGGTATCGAGGTATTTTCTTAAGTTTCCATATGATTTTTTACCTTGGACTATCAGATATTCGAATCACTCGGATTTAATAAAGTATTTTCTCAAAATTTACGGGTTTCTTTGTTTACTTAGATTTTCTTTCATAAATTTATTTTATATATCGGTTCCGCCTTATATCCATAATTTGGGTGTTTTATAAAAACATGATAATAATATAATAAAATCCATTTTTAAGGTCACAGCCAAGCCAGACACCAAATTGGTGTATGCGACCCCCTTGTTTGTGGAACAAGGGACCCACCTCCATGCAGTGATTTGACTGCTAAGTCTATGAAGTGATTTGACTGCTAAGTCTACGAAGGCATACATACTTACAACCCAGATTCCCAAGTACATTCAGACCTTCGGATTTATTTATTTTAATTCATTTTTGTTATCATTTTTCTTTTTAAATAAACTTTTAGATTTTCTTTGAAAATAAATTATCCAGTATCTGCCTCAAAACTATTTGCACAGATGCCCAGATGCCCAGATACCCAAATTTTAGGAATTTTAAAATTAAATTAAAGGAAATAAATAAAATCTTTTTAGTTTATTTTTAATAAAACATCTGATATCCGACTCTAGAGAAACAATTGTACTTGCAAAATTCTTTGGACTCCCAGATACCTGGATCATTTGCTTTTCTTCTCTGAAATGGCAATCAGTTAGACATTTAATTAAGATGTGATGAACATTAACAATTTTCCTTGGGTGCTAAAATTCTCTATACTTAGTTAATCTTTGAGGATTTTCTACATACCAATCAAGGAATACATTCAAACCTTCACACATAGAAAGAGGTTTGAGATTTAGGATCAGCTTTTTGTATTGTGTTGTAGCGGCTACAACCACCCTCCAAAAATTTTCCCATGCTTCGTTTTGCAGCCTCCCTTATAAATCACAACATCTCATCTCACACTAATCTAGGTACTTATGTTTCGACTGAGATTTATTATTTTCGTCTTGGCTTGTGTTTGCTTACTTAGTTCATTTTCTAACCCACAAGTCGATCTCTTGACTCGGTCTTTCGACAGTTCCGGGCTTTCCTTAGAGAACTACGCAATCCTTGAGGGAAACTCTCCTTTCTCTTGGGAATTGTGCAGTCATGAGTGCCAGTGGGCCTTGAGCCTAGGAAATGTGTAGAAATGGATGGAAACCAGCCTTGAGATGGGAAATTGCGTAAAAAATAAGAGACACCTCAAAGCCAATCAGCCCAGAAATTGCACAAAACCAACTGTTCTTAGAAATTGCATAATGTATGAGCCAGAGAGTTTCCCGGTTATTCCTAGAACTACGCAATCTTTCCAGGAAATGCATGGTAGTTTTTCCTGAAAAATTAAAAAAAAAAACAAAAAGCATCCCTAAAAATAGGGTTCTTTTTTAGCAACTCAAAGGAGGCACTTGAGTTATTCTGGAAATTGCCGCCAAGTGTCACTTTTTCCTTGATTTGTGGCATGCGCATCATAAACCCTATTTTGACCAAAATTATTTAATAGACACTACTAGAGCTCATTTTCACATTCAATCTTAGAGCTATGGCATTCCTGAGGAGATCAAGGAACCTTTGGTGCGATCGTCATCACTTTTCTATGTGAGTCTTGATTTTCTATTCTTTGACCGTTTTTTCTATCACTTTTTGTTGTTTAGCTTGTGAGAGTGTTGTTTCATTTGTTTCTTTGAACGAATGCTATATTTTTAACTTGTTTTAGCTTGTAGAAGTGTTGTTTCAAGTTTTAGATTTCCTTTGCCAAGTGTCATATGTGTTTTCCTATTTTTGCACCAATGGTCTGTTTGATTGATTCCTGCACTTGTTTCACTTGTATGCATCATCACTTAGTCAGATATGCACTCAAAATCACACCACCCTTCAGATCTACTTGATTTGACTCTCCCCTTGGGCAGATCTGGGTTCCCCTTACTTGGATCTCGCACTTCATTGCATGCAATATGCAATATGGGAGCTCAAGGCCTCTGCCTTGGCTTTTGGAATTACACAAAGGTTGTCCTAGCTTGGCTCCAACTGTGCACTATGCAGTTCCAAGAGCTTGCCTCCCAGCTTGGCCACTGAGATTGTGCAATGCATAGTATCTCCTGACCTTGGCCCAAGAGTGAACCGCACATTGTGCAATTCAAGTCAGCAAGTTTCCCGATTGATTGTTGGGACTAGGCAATGCACATTTCCCACAGGCAACCAGTGGCCTTTGTCAACTAGAGTTGTGAAATCTATCCCATCATGAGCCTAGTTTGTTTCTTGGTATTTTATTGAAGATCCTTTGGTTTTTAAACTAACATTTGCTTGCCATGAGTATCCTCTATGTCCCATAGGTACAATAGTTGTTCAAAATCTCTTTAATAACTACAGTTAACATGGCATCCAAGAGAACTGTATCAAAGGAAACCACCAAGAGCAGTACTAGGGAAGCAACTACGAGTTTATGCAGATACACAGCTATTCATGAGAAGGGTGAAACATTAACATGGTAGAAAATCAAGGATACTTTTGCAGAGGACTTCAAGTAAGACTTAGAGGACTGATAAGTTTACCTTAGCATCCAACGGTCAGGCTTATACAAGGTTACATGCAGGTACCCCGCATTCCCATGTGCAGGCATCACTAGCTAGATTGTCTCACACACAGATGAAAAGATCATGACATTGAGAAGTGCCAGCGGGATAGAGCTGCCCACCTTTAGGGCAAAGAACTTTCAGCAGATGTATCATTTACCTCATTCGGTGAAGCGCATGGATTCATTTTTCTATGCCACCCATAGCTTTGTGAACACTAGAGATATCATCAAGTATTGGGTGAAACAACCATTGAATTTTAGACAGACACCCAATCATGTTTACAAGACAAAGTATCTCAACAAGGCTTATCAATTCTTGATCATCTTCACCTATAGAATATATGGTCAAGAGAACATAGAAACCTTTCCTGAAGATTGGGTAGTCATGCTGGACCAGATGGTGAATGATGGGAAGCCATTCAACTAGTCATATTTGTTGTCTCATCAGTTGAAGATCCATGTGACTAACGCTTAAAATCCACCCAAGAATGAGAAAGTAATATTTTACATGTCCACATACTTACTTGATGCGATCTATGCCTAGCAACAGTTCCCTGGCATGAGCTAGACATGGACACGAAAGGAGACTGTTGTCAATGTTTATTGCAAGTTTCTTTCCGATTGCAGCTATTGAGGAGTGATGGAAAAGATAACTGACCATTTTATCATCTCATTGTACAATCTTATCTTTGAGTAGGATCCCCCTTGCATGTCCTCAGAAGCAATGGAAGCAATAGTGAACATTACATATTGGTATGCCTCACCAGGTGGCACCTTCATCAGAGTGTTTGGTGGAGAAAAGCCTCTGCGTGTTCTACCAAGGCATGCCATGGGCAAGCTGATCATGTAATCCTATCACCTCTCCACAAGGTTGTGAGGAGGACTGCATAGGAAGAAGAAATCGCCATAGCCTGCTCTCCCTTTGCGGATTGGATTGCATGAGATTAAGAGCTTGAAGGATGTAGATGCTGAGGCCAAGGAGATAGTGAAGTTTGAGTTTGGCACCAAAGACTTTATCCTGTATGAACCCCATGGTATTAGAAAAGGACCATTGTGCGAGATTTTACTTTCCATAGATCCATGGGACATTTCATTGATCAAAGGAGGACCCTTGGAGGTACTGTTATAAAACCTCCAAACTCAATGAAATGGTCAGTATGGCAATAAATTGGAAATCTTCTCTGCATACAGCAACAACACAGGAAGAAACAACAACATAAGAAATAGCAAACAATCCAGTGCAAGACAAGGGAAAGAGGAGGATTGTTGAGAATCCAGAGGCAAATAAAAGTTGCAAGATGAGGGCAGATCCTATCACGGAGAAAGTAGCTTTGGCAGTAGAAGCAAAGAGGGAGAAACAGATAAAGAGATCAAAGCGAAGGAAGACAGAAAAGAAGAGGTTGCAGGAAGTAGAACTGAAGTTGTAGGAGACATAGAAGAAGTTGAAGGAAGAACAAGAGCTAAGGATGCGAGAAAGAGAAGAGAAGCAGAAAGAGGAAGAGGAACAAAGGCAAGGTGCAATGACAGATCAAACAACGCCCATATAGGTTGATGAGTCGGAACAGTCGACAAGTAAAGAAGAGGGTGAACAAATGCAGGATCAAGAGCTTGATCAGTAGATTGAGCAACTACTCGAAGTGACATACATGGAGTTGGAATAAGAGCCACAAAATGGAGAAACTGACCTTATGCCACAGGCACGAAAGGTCATCTCTTAGTCTCCACCACCTTCAGCGTCAGAACTGGTCCCGAGCAAGAAAGGAGAAGTCGTTCTCCTTGATGATGATCCGGTCATGGATGTGTACAACCTATCATTTAATGAGTTACAGAAGAGGATTGTACAGGCTCGGAGGAAGCACTTCCCGTATGATCATGCATCACTTGGATTCATCAAGGAAAGGGTGATAATGCCAAACACCATGAAGCATCTAGCTACCCTTGTTGATTCTAGCTTGGCCTATGCAATAGCAACACGCTCAGATAATAAGTTCTTGTTGGTCGAGAATGAACAACTAGAAAAGAACTTTCAGGCTACCGGGAAAGAGGCAGAACAACTTTGAGTGCAGAACACATTTTCCGCGATGGGGGAGATGAGGAAAGCTATAGTTGCTGAAGTATCGACACTTGAGACTACCATACATAATATCTATGATGGATTTGTTGCCGTGCATAAAGCAGTTGTCCATGTGCATGGCTTGCAGAAGCGAAGCAAAGAGTTTGTTCAAACTCTCAAGAACATACATGCTACCATTGCCCATGTGCAAGAGTGGACAATGTGATACAAAGGGGCCCCACTTCACTTAGCCAATAAGATGAAGCCACAGGCAGATCTAGAGAAAGAAAAGGTTTGGATGTTGATCCATAACTATGAGCAACTCACCCCATTCGTCGAAAGCATACATGCCTCATATGCACGGTTGTACAATAGTTTGGATGCCATGATGAGAATGCACAAGATCCCATCAATCAGTTCCCTCACCGAGGCTAGACCCAAGAACCAAGTCCAGTTAGAGATTGATGAGTACATGGAGCAACTAAGGAGAGAGACCACCAGGTAAAACTTGGAGTTGAGCACACATAACATGCAGAAGTACATTGGTGGTCCTATCATGGTCAACACCATGTTGAGCATGCTTCAAAATGAGTTGGATACAGGTTCCAAAACCATATACCGAGATGCCATGGAAGAAAGAGTTTGTTATCAGAAAGACACCATCAAGAAGTTTGGGGACATCATCACACAGTACCAAGCTTGGCATCAACATGTGATCGAGAAGCACCAAGTGGAGGTTTCCGAGTTGGTCTTTCCCCAAACTTCGGAATCATAGTGTTTTGTATTGTTAGGCTGTCTCTAGCCTATTTTTTCTTACATGGGTACAATTGTTATATTATTTGTAAATATGTTGTATGTGAAATTCCAAGTGTCATTAGTGGAATATGAAAGGTCATCATGTGATGTAATGAATTATTTGTAAAGAAGTTAAATAGTCATGAGGGTATTCAAAGATTCACAAAGGGGAATGTCAAGGGTCACCCCACCCTTAGTTATAAATAGAGCCTCATAACTCATAGAACAGGCTTTTGGGAACCAAGCTTTTGGCTAGGCTTAGGCTTATAAAAGGTTTAGGAGTATTGTGACAAGCCTTGGCTTCTCCACAATGTAGAGCGAGCATACTTATTTGGAGGAGCAGGTGTTCTTAACTGTAATGTTCCACTATTGGGGCTAGTGGCCATCAATGGTATATGTGTGGATGGAAATTTCACTTATAATAATAATATCAGAGCTAGCACACTTTCATGCATATATTTTTATTGTAATTGGACTATTTTGGTTGCTTTAGCAATGTATGGTGTTTAACTTACGCATTTTCCTATGAACTACTTTGTACGCAATTGTACGAATCTCGTTGAATGTGTTTGTTGGATTAACTCATCACTTTAATTTGTGGACCATTCTGCATTTTAGATTGTTATGTCATTTTGCTCGTGTGTTCCTTTCAAGTTGCGTACTATTACATGCTTCTAATGAGTGTGCTTCCTTTTCCCATATGTGTGTTATAACCTTCATGCATCACACTTGACTCTCCGCAGGGTCACACACTTTCTCTCTCACAAAGTTATCTTACTTACCTATGCACGCTACCGCGGTCAAGGCATTACACTACCACTCACTACTAGGACTCCTACTCCAAACGGTTTGAGGTCTAGCTAGGACTTCATAATGGGGATATCCCTTAAATGTTGGTGGGTCCAACACCATCAACATATTGCAATAGCTCAATTTATTATAGAATTACTCTTGATTGAAAGGAATCATCTTATCTAGTTAGTATGTTGCCTGATTTTTCTTTATATTTTTCTCTATTATCATTATACATGTTTCCTTAATGAATTATGTGGTTTCTTTTATAGAAGAACAATGGGATGAAAGGGAAAATCTAAATCTACCAAGACTTCTATGGAAAATATCGAGACAGAACTGAAAGGAATGGAAGTTGATTTATTAGACAAGAAGAACCTTAATTCAACCTTCTATTCTGATAAGAATTTCAGAACTAAAGATGTGGGTACAATATCTTGGGAAGGAATGTATGATTTATTTGAGAATAATGAATGGAAAATCACAAAAGAAGTTTTAGAAGATGATTCATCTTCATATTCTGAAAGTTTTGAAGCCATTAAGAAGATTGAGCTACATCAAATTTCTAATAGGCCAACAATGTTTCCCTACTATGATATGGTAAGTTGGATAATTTCACATGCTCATGGCCAAACTTATTTAGTAATAAACCATTCAAATAATATCATGTCTTCCTGGAAACCATCAATATTACTTTCAATATATAAGCTCAGTCCCCTTGAAGTCTTTCTCAATAGGGATTATTTCATTGATTTTGAGAAGATTGTGTTAAATAAAAAGAAATTTGATTTAGCTATACATATTAAGAAATGGGTAGATGACTTAGATAATTTTAAGGCTAAATCAAGTAAATTCTACCTAATTTCACATTTCATGAACCCATATACATTTGTGATTAAAATGATTTCTAGGATTTATGGAGAACCTAATGCATAACATTTCTAAATTGAATGGGTTCCTTTGGTCCATGGCATAATGAAAAATTCTAAAAATTATTATCACAAAATTTATCTGATACCATTAAACTTTCACAATCATCTCCACCAGGCTTTAGTTCAGTTTTCTTCATGTCAACATTTTTAATGGACACAGTGATAGCTTCAGTTCCTTTTCCATTAATGGAGTGTAATTACTCATTTAGTGAACATCCCATTCAACATTCTATTCTATACTTTAGTAAAGTCATCATAGAAACCATTTCTATGACATCTATAACCATGTCATGCTATATTTCTTTGAGTTTTGTTTTGGAAAACCCCCATCTAAGGTTAGTAAAGAAATTCAGTATCGATTGTAGTATGTTGGGGATTGGTTTGTAGAAGAAAAACTTTCCTATTTCAAGATTTATGAGTGTGATTCTAGTCCACATTTTCTCCCAATATTTATTCGAAAAAGGCTTGCAGTCAGAGAATAACTAGCCAAACATCTGTCCATGTGATTATTAAATTATTACACAAGAATTCAAAGAAGTTGTGGCCTAATTTTCCTAGCCTAATTTTTCTATCAAAATTGGAAAATTGACCATCAAAGGAAGAGGGCATGCAGTAGTAGAGGAAAATAGATTAGAAGAAGTTTGGTTGCACTCTCTTCCATTTTATAAATATGATGCTTAACACATTGTTCAAGCTCACTTGAAATCTGTAATGTATTCAAAAAATTATGACCATCAACAACCATTATTTGATTTTGTTTTTAGAAATGTTGATTATTTTGATCAAATTATTTCTTGAGTATGTCATATGAGCATTGAAGATAGAGATAAATTACAATATTTCAAGCAATATACCTATCACTATTATCTTCAATAGAGGAGAAAGGTTTATAGTGTATCTCTTGTAAAATTACATCTGATAGAGGGAGTAAAAATTTCTTTCACAGGTGACATAAAGGAATACGAACCACAGGTTTTATAAATTCAATAATATATTTAGGAGGAATATGTTCAGGAAATAGATCATTCAAGTTTTATTCAATCAGAGTTTCATAGAGGATAACCATAAGAACTAGAGCAACCAGAAAAACCTAAAAAACCAAAGCCTATAGAGCAAGCATAAGAGAAACTTGAACCTTCCTTTCAAAAGGAAGGAATACATATATGAGGAATCATTTTGAAAGAGAAAATATAATATAGATTTAAGCATCATTTGATAAGATACAAAAGTTTGTTGATCAAAAGACTATTGATGGAATTCAGACAAAGCAAGGAAAAGAAGACCAATCAATTCCACACACAGATCCAGTCCAAGAAATTGTACAAAGCCTAGTCTCTTCCATCCAAATAACTAAGGTAATCTCTTCAGGATTAGTTATGATTCTTTTGGCATAAAAAAACTCTATAGTTTTCATCTCTATTTAAAAATGTAAATGAAGCAGAATCAATGCAAGAAAGAATAATATATCTAAGAGATTATTTTATAATTCTCAATCAAATCTATTGTCAAGAGATAAAGAGAGAGAAATTTTAAATCATCCATGATTGAGAGTCCATAAACAATTATTTGGAAATCCATAGGTGATACATGTTGCACAAAAATTGTCACCTTGACATTCTGCAATCTGTGTGAGTCTATCACCACTCATACGTTCCTCCTTTGCAAGTCTTAAACCTCAGTTCTTCATATCAAGCTTTGAAAATCAGAGAAAGTCCTTAAAAATCTCTAAAACTCTGGTTCTGCACTTTCTCTTAGCATTACCTACGGTCCCGCACCTAATGGTCATGTCCCCTACGCACCTGACCGCTCTGTTTCTGTGTTATGGGTGCGGACCCCTGTAAAAGTTAAAAAGGTGTGAGTACATTCTTAAAAACTCACTTTGAGTCATTTCTAGGAGCTTCTAGAGGGAATCTTGACGTGGCAAGTTCGCTCCTTTAAGGTTCATGCATCCCATACCTTAAGGAGCTAACCCCTTGATGTGAGGAGCTTATCCCTTTGAAGGACGACTCTATCCCTTCATAGGTGGACCTGTAACCTCCTTCCTTTGCACTATAAAATGAAGCATTGGGCTGGTTACTGAGGAGGTTAAAAGATGAATATTTTTGAGGTGAAATGCTGTTGGAACTTAGTCTTCCTAATTGAGCTTTTAAGAGGAGAGATTACATACCTTTTTTATCTCACTTGGAAGAGAGTGAGGCTTGTCAAAGTAGAGGAGATTCCTGTTTAAACCCTGGGAAGAGCTTGTATAGCATCAAGGCACCAAAGGTTGTAAAGTTCTTCTATTTCATAGCTAATACAATCAAGTTTATTTTTCTCAATTAGTTGTGTTTTATGGTTTATTTTATGGATTCCTTCATCACGATGATGAACATGATTTATTATATTAACTATGCAGGTGTTATTTGATATGTGCTTGTTTGTGATTGCAGGTTCTTTAAAGGAAACTCTTTCGGACGATTGAAGCATGGATGCCACAAGCTAGCGTTGGACTTAAGGTAGGGTCTAAACACCTCTTTAGTTTTTATTAATGAATCACAATATGTTTAGAGAAAGGTAGATTTTCTTATCCTGCTTGTTGCTAGATATCTGTTGATACTAGGGAGATCGGCCTTGTCAGCAAGATCGATTTATCCGACCAACAAATTGGCAACTCCGCTAGGGAACTGAATTTGGTTTTTTGATTTTCCTTTGTCTTTGACTTGAGAAACTTGTTCTTGTTTCTGGTTTTTGCTTGATGTGTGTGGGATTGGGTAGTTTTTTTTGGATCTAGATTGTTTTTTGTTTTTTCAAAATTTTCAAGAGGACTGCACATTTTGATTACAATATAGTGCAGACATCTCTGCATTGTTCCTTTAGTGCATAGAGCGGTATTGCATCTGGTTATACTAGAAGCCTGCGGACCCTGTCAAAAATTTTGAAAAACCTAAAATGTTTTCATCCAGTTAAGTTTAGGTTTTATTTATGATTTTTAGTCTCTGCCCAGATCTGCATGTGTCCTGTCAAAAGTCTCTTGTGAGTAAGTTCCATTGGTGTTTTTGTTTTAGATGATTTTCTAGAAGTTTTGCATGCTTGGATTGGTTTTCACTCGGTCTCTGTAGTGACTAAAAGATTAGAAGCCTAAGAAACCTTAGATCACCCTGGTGACTTTTTGTCTTCTTGATGAGTCTGGCTGGTCTGTGAAATCTACCCTTGGTGAGAAATAGATTTCGTTTCTCTTTGCAAATATTTGAACAAACTTGGTCATAAGTTGTGAATTTCATTTTTATAAAAGAAAACATAGCTGGGTGTTTTTTGATTGATTTGTTATTCTGAACGAATTAATCCTTAGTTTACTGAACAACTAAGTAAAACATCCTAAAAAAGATTTGAAGCTTTTATTTCGATTAGGTTTTTAGAAGTTTTTAGATCTCAAGATTAGTTTTTCATAGTTTTGAGTGTTTTCTAGAAATCGTAGAATCTCTTTTGAAAGAATTGTTTTCTGTAGTTTTGAGTGTTGAAAAAGAAAAGGGATTTTTTGTGAGCATAATTAGTAGTCTCGTTTTGAGTTTATTGAAAAAGACAAAAAGATTTTCTTTTCATTTATATGTTGAAGGAAAGTTTTGTTTTTCAAAGATTGCATTCTCAACTCTTTCTTTTAGCTAGAAATTCATTGAAAGAAAAACGGATTGTTTATCATTTTAGGTGCATTTTTTAGTGTTTTTGGAGTCGAGTCTTCACACCATCAAAGTTTCATCTCCATACCTATTGACTTAAGAAACAACCCATAAGAAAAACGCTTAATTAAAATTGATCTAGCAATCTTTTTATTTCTGGGGATCTTATCACCAATATAGCTTAGGCTAGTATCTTGGAGTAGGGAGTAATTATCTCTCCAAGATAGCTAAAACAAACAAGTAGCTATATATTGTGGTAGGAAATAAATGCAATTGTAATTTATATAATCTAGGAAGCTTCTCTTAAAGGAGTCAATCACGAGTTCATGTCCGAACCTTTGAGACAATCAAGTCTGTCTCATCGGGAAAGATAGCAGATTTGTGTGTATTAAAAATGGTAAACTTCAGATTAACCATTGTCGAGGAGCCTGGGGTCACTTGTTGGTAAACCTTGGATTGATCATGTCGATGAGCCTTCAAGGGGATTGAGCTTTGTTACTCTGCCCTTGCGCGTAGATCAGATGGTAGACTGTTCCCCCAGTTGTATTTGTTACTGTTGGTAACCTTAGTGACCATAATCTTAAGATTCTTTCCTAAGGTGACGGTGAAGGACGGGTCTCACTGTACCTGGAGCAAACATCGACTAGACTCACTTGGACTCTCTGGGGACTCTCTTCACTCGAGACGGTTTTGTGAAGAAACTTGTGCCAGTCTGTTTCATTAAGCAGGTTGTTGGGGTAACTGTTCCAACCGCCATTTCTGTATTGAATTCTGTGACATTGGATTTCATCACCAACTAATGTTTTTAGTACAGAAAGTTATTATTTGTGTGTGGTTCGAACTCTTAGATTTTTTAGGCGTGTGATTCAATTGTTTGGTTCTTTAGAGACTTTAGGTGGTTTTGTTGAGATTTTCTTTGTTTGCATGTGAAGTAATTAAATATTTAATCGTGGCTGAATTACCGAGACAATCCCATAGACTTCGGGGGCAACCTCCCGAGTATACACCAAGTCAGCTTGAAGGACTACGAGCTCTTGTATCACCTAGTGACAGTAGAGTTGGGTCACCGGAAGCTGGAGAGTCATCTTTAATTATTCATCCTAATTTTCAAGTTCAAGCAATAGAGTATATTTCTGAACCAATTTCATTTTCTGAAGTTACTGGTAGTATTTCTCCTACTAGTGAATTAATTGAGGAACCTGAAATTTCTGAGCCTGAAATAGAACCTGCTGCTACTCCATCTTCAGGATTTACTTCTCCAACTTCTAGTGGTCCTAGTTCACCCAGGGTAGGAAGTATCATTACCCAAAATCTCCCTTCTAGACTCATTTCCATTGAAGAACTTGTTAGTTCGGACGAAAATACAACTCTCCTTGAAAATCAACCAACTTTAGAACTTAGGGAGTGTGAATCAATCTTCTACAGTCCTTTTAGAAGTGACACTTGGTACGTATCATTGACGAACTTTTTAGAAAACCCGGGTCTTAGTTTTTCACCACCTTGAATTCCTTTTCATCCTATGCCAAGAGGTTATTATCCTCCCTTGAATATGTCGAAACGGTCATCCATGTTTTCCCAAACACCGGAAACATTTTTATATGGCAGTCCTTCTGTTCCTTCTGGGTATCAGTCACTCACTGGTACTTTTTCAGGAGCATCTCCTCAACCAATTGAACATGAGATATCAACTGGTAATAACAGAACTCCACCATTGAGCATAGATTAAATTCTTATGATGTCTGGTACTATTCCAAATCCGCAACCTCAAGGTAGTCAGTGACCGCCTGGGGGGCAACCTCAAGGTAGTCAGTTACCGCCTAGAGGGAAACCTCAAGGTAGTCAGTTACCGCTTGGGGGGCAACCTCAAGGTATTCAATTACCGCCTAGGGGGCAACCTCAAGGTAGTCAGATGCCACCTGGGGGGCAACCTCAAGGATAGTATATACCTTCGGGACAGTACATACCTCAAGGTCAACCCTAGACTCAGTATATACCTCAAGGTCAACCCCAGTATCAATATATACCTCAAGGTCAACCCCAGTTTCAATACGTGCCTCAAGGTTATCAACCTCAAGGTCAGTACCTAACTCAAGGTTTCCAACCACCTTCTGGTCAACCATTTGTACAAGGAGCTGGAAATGTACCTCTCAATTATCAGACCTACGCTCAACCCGGTTATGGTCCTCAATATGCTCAACCTTTTATCGGTCCATACCCCGGAATGAACATGGTGTGGGATCCATCTCAAACTCAACAGATTTTGCAACCTAATGTGCAGTTATCAATTCAACCTGGACAGCCTTTGGTTTCTAGTCCAACCCAGCAACCTGTCCAGCCTACTGTCCAAACTTTTGCACCTGGTGTAGTTCATCAGCCTGGGCCTAGTTGACCTCGAACTCCACCTCAAACTGCTGTTGCAACTACTGCAGCTTCTGTTCAATCTACCCCACCTACTTCTAGAGTATCGGTAGCTCCGGTTTCTACTATTCCTGCATCAACTCCTCAGACCTCTTTACCACAGTCAGGACCTACAGTTCAGACTTTGGTTCAGATGCCTATAGGACAACCTGGGCCAAGTACGATTGTCACAAGTCAACCGCAATTTACTTATCAACCATACCAGGGACAGTACCAATTTGGTCCTGCTGTGCAAAACCCAGTTTATCAATATTAACCGTACCCTAGATATACTTATCAGCAACCTCAACAACCCCAGTTTGGTCTAGTTAATCTTGGTTTTCTGAGAGGATATAATATTCCAAATGCAAATCCAATTCCAAGTTATCATGGATATCCTCCTCCTGGGGTTGTTCTTGTGACCCAAGGTTTTCGCGACCCTAACCGTCAGTTATCGTTTATAGCAACTTTGGATTTACCTGATTTGTCACGCCTTACGAACAATCCAATTTACTATCTTCCGTATTGACTGCTAATGCCTAATAAGTTGCCTAGTGATATCCCGAAGTTTGAGGGTAAGTCAGAAGAAGATCCATCAATCATGTGATGACTTATCACCTCTAGTGTGCATCTAATTCCATTATTGATGATTCAATTCGCTTACGTCTTTTTCAACACACTCTAATTGGTCTTGCTGCCAAGTCGTACATTGAGTTACCACGAGGCTCTTTTATAATTTTAGTCAACTAGCCACTTCTTTCTTAACTCATTTTCAGTTGCCTATTAGATACGACAATGGCACAAAATTATTAACTTCATTAAAACAGTCGACATCCACATATATTTCAGATCATATTCATGAATGGCGATGTCAATGACGTTTAGTGAAAGTTTTTATTCTGGATCAAATTTTAGCAGAATGGTTTGTTAAATCATTATTACCTAAAATCACTGAGGATGTAGCTAAGGCAGGAGTTTTTACTGAAGAGCAAGTAATTTCTTAGGCTCAGTACCTTGACCTCGTTTATACGTAGTCGGGTACTTTACATGAAAAAATCCCCGACCTTTCGAAACACAATCAAATAACTGTAGCTCCTTCAGGGTCTCATGCCACTGATGGTATGATTGTTTCAGTTAGTACCAAAAGCAAAAAGAAATCTTCAAAGAATTCTTCTCCTATTATAACTTTACCAGATTCCCCGACAGGAGACTCTTCCGCTAAAATTCCTGCTGATATCCATGTTATCAAATCATCTACGGCCAAATCAAAATCCGGCGGTAAAAAGAAGGGGAAGAAGAAAAATAAACAAAACTCAAAAGAGATACCAGATAAAAATGAATCTACTGACGAGAAATGTAAACCTCGCTATCCTTTTCTCATTTGTGACGAGGAGCATTTTACAAGAGACTTCCCACATCGAGCCGAGGTTGCGAAAATCGTCAAAGGTTCTCAAATGCCTGCTGTCTTGAAGGATCCTTTTCCTAGTCAAGATAGTAAGATGATCGGTTCTTCCTCAAATGCCTCAGAAGAACCCATTATGATGATGTCCCATGTCAGGATTGAGACGTGATCTCAAGATTATGGTAGTAAAAATCCTGTTGGTGGTAAGGAAGCAGAATCTTCTAATTCAAACCCATCAACTTCAACTCCTTCTGGTTCTAATCCACTATAGATCGAGAAACCTAACCCAAACTTAGTAATCAAACCGCCTGCTAAAGGTATACTTCGGAAATCAGTTTTCAATCCACATGCGAGAGATACTTATAACTATAACATTGTTGAAGATTTAGTTATTTCCCCTTCAGCAATGTCGGCTTTGGAGGTGCTGCAATCATGCCCAGCATAGCATAAATTGCTATTATCTGCTATAGGAGCTGTTGATATTCAGGATTTGAACCTTATAATCTTCGATTTAGAGAATAGTACACCTCACCTACCTCATCAAATGGCTTTCCAAATTCCAGTGTTAGTAAAAAACAGACCTTGCTTTCGGACTGTGATTGATGAGGGAGCTTCTATGTGTATTATGTCGATTCAGTGTTGGAGATCGCTTGGTTCTCCTACACTCAATAAATCCCCGACGAGTCTAAAGGCTTTTGATGGCCGAGGGTTTCATCCTTTTGGCATTTTGTAAGATTTACCTATAGGGGTTGAAGGCAAAACTGTAAATCTAGATGTGGAAGTGGTTGATGCCCCTCTAGATTACAACCTTCTCTTGGGTCGCAGTTGGTCTTACGCTATGACTATTATTGTTTCATCGATATTTCGGCTTATCAAGTTTCCTCATAATGGAAAGATCATTACAATAGACCAATTGAATTATTTTTCATCCGACCCAGCCTCTTTTGATAGTATTCAACATGTCGGTAAAACAGCTATCCCTTACAAGGATGTTGGGGTAGGTTTGATTAAAGATTCTGGTTTACTAGGAACCTTTTCATTTCCTCCTCCTAACATATCACCTTCTTTTGCAACTATTCATATGATTTCATTGAACACTATTGCTTTTGATGATCCTTCGATCGTACCTTCCGATTCTGAGGTGGACTCATTTGGTGACGTGATGCCTTTGAGTCCCTTTGAAGTTGCATATCAGGTTGTACAGTCATTTTCCGACTCTTGTTCAACCAAATCCGATCCAATGAATGTGGTCCATGGGGAATCACTTTCAATATCAACCTCAGCTTCAACAACATTTTCTGATCCTATTCATACTGAAGAGAAAATTTGTGAACTTTTGTCTCTTGATGATTTACCATGGGAAGATCTTCATCATCGATCTTCGTTTTTACCTGAGCTTGATCATTTTGAAAATGATTTCTCATCTATTTTTACCGCTAACTATGTCAAAGAACCATAGAATCCATTGCAACATCCTGATTCTGAGTTGAATTTGGGAAATATCTCTCAAACGGTTGCTATTGACATTTCAGTGAAACCCGGAATTATTGAAAACATTCATATAGGTGCTTCTTGTATGAACGATGAAATCCAAACTTATAAATCCCTATTTCAAGAATTTTGCGACGTGTTTGCATGGTCATATGAAGAAATGCCAAGAATTGATCCATCAATTATTGTCCATGAAATTAGAACTTACTCGGATGCTAAACCTGTCCGGCAATGTTTGCATCAGATACATCCAAGAAAATCTGCTGCTATTAAAGCTGAAGTTGAGAAATTACTTCGAGCAGGTTTCATTTATCCAATTCCTTTAACGGATTGGGTATCGAATATTGTTCCTATTAACAAAAAGCAAGGAACGATAAGAATATGTATCGATCACAGGGATATTAATCAAGCTTGTCCTAAAGACAATTATCTAACCCCCTATCTCGATCAAATTATTTATGATTGTGCCGGCAGTGAAATGTTCTCCTTTATGGATGGTTTTTCTGGTTACAATCAAATCAACGTACTCCATGCTGATCAACCTAAAACGACTTTCATTTGTCCATAAGGGATATTTGCTTATTGCAAATTACCTTTTGGATTGAAGAACGTTGGAGCAACTTTTCAAAGGGCTATGTCTTACGCATTTCATGACATCAAGCACATTGTGCAGCCTTATCTCGATGATTTACCTGCTCATTCATTATGTAGAGCCGATCATCTCACTCATTTACAAGCAATCTTTATGAGATATAGGCATTATCGAATTAGGCTGAATCCACACAAATGTGTTTTCTGTATAGAAACGGGTCGTTTATTAGGATTTGTTGTTTCGAAAGCCAGCATTCGTGTTGATCCCTCGAAGGTTGAAGCTATTTTCAAATTACCTCCTCCTTCGACTCTTCGCCAACTCCAAAGTTTGCAAGGGAAAGCAAACTTTTTACATCATTTCATTCCTAACTATGTCGAGATAACAAAAGGTTTTACTAGGTTGTTGAAACAAAATACTCCATTCTTTTGGGATGAGATAGCTGACAAATATTTTGATGCACTTAAACATGCGTTGACCCATGCACCATTATTGCATCCTGCCAGCTACAACCAGGATTACTTTTTGTACCTCGTCGCTTCTCATTCCACCATTGGGATGGTTTTAGTTCAGGAAGATGAATTCAACAATGAACATGTGATTTACTATCTTGGTCGAACTTTGAATCCGACTGAGCTTAAATATTCGCATGTGGAGAAATTGGCCTTGGCAGCTGTTCAAGTTGTCCAAAGATTTCGTCACTACATCTTATTACGCAAAACCATGGTAATTTCTGACTGTAACCCTATGACGTATATTTTGACCAAACAATTGCTAGGGGGCAAGTATTCCAAATGGATAGTTATCCTGCAAGAATTTGACTTGGAATTTGAAAAATCCAAGGCAAAGAAATATTTGGTTTTTGTAGAATTGATGTGTGATTTCCCGCGTACTGATACTGAAACTGTGGCGGAAGAATCCATTGCGGATGAATCCTTGTTTCTTATCAGTACTCTTGATCCATGGTATGGAGATATAGTTATTTATCTCCAAACCCAATCTTTTCGACCTGAAATCTCACAATCTTAGCGAAGGAGAATATGTTTCCAATCCCAACAATACAATATTATTGGAGATACACTCTATCGTCATGGGGTAGATTCTGTTTTCCGACATTGTCTAACACATGAAAAGGTTGGAAAGGTTCTTAATGACTGTCACTCTGGAGCATGTGGCAATCATATGTCTGGGTATGCCACAGCCCAAAAGATATTGCGCGCTGGTTATTTCTAGCCATCCTTATTTAAAGATTTTATCTATGTAGTCTTGAAATGCCACAATTGTCAAATTTTTTATCGTAAGATGCATGCTCCACTTGCTCCTCTCCACCCTATAATTGTCGTCGGTCCTTTCGCAAAGTGGGGTATCAAATTTATTACATGTAGCCCTCACTCAGCTGGGGGGCATGCATATATCATCCTTGCGGTAGATTATTTTACTAAGTGGGCCGAGGCGATGCCTACATTTTCGGCAGACGGCAAAACTATTGCAATTTTCATTTTCAATCATATAATTGCTAGATTTGGTGTTCCTCAAGTGATTATTACTGATCATGGAAGTCATTTTCGAAACATCATGATGACTGAACTGACAGATCAACTTGGCCTGTGTCATGATAGTTCTACTCCATATTACCCACAAGCTAATGGTCTGGTTGAAGTAATCAATAAAGTTCTAGTCACTATGATCCAACGAATCATTGGTATTCATCGGTCGAATTGGCATAACTTATTTTCAGCGCTTTGGGCATATCGAACCTCAGTAAAAACATCAACTAGTTTACGGGTTGGAAGCAGTGTTACCCATTGAATGCGAAATTCCGTCATTGCAAATAGCCATAGAATTACTCCCAACCACTTCTGAAGAGGAGAAACGTTTGTTGTACTTAGATCAACTAGATGAGAATTGACGTGATGTTGCATTAGCAATTGAGGCTCATGCAAAACAAATAAAATCTCAGTACGACTGAAACATTACACCTCGTAATTTTTCGGAAGGAGACCTAGTTTTACTATACGATCAAGCAAACGATAAGCTAGGGGCTGGAAAATTTGTACCTATGTGGCATGGTCCTTATGTTGTTAAGCGAAAGCTGGAAAAAGGGGCCTATGAATTGGTAGATTTTGACAGTGTCTCTTTAGGTAAACCTAGAAATGGGCTTTATCTGAAAAGATATTATGCTTAAATTTTGGTGTGGGGATTTTTGTTAGATTAGTTTCTTTATAGTTGGTGTGTTTTAGATTAGAAAGTGTGCCTAGTTTAGAGACTGTTTTTATCATTATTCCTGCTTATCTTGATTTTACTCTTGATATTGCAGATGTCTACGTCTCTTCAAACATACATTGGTTTTGTTGATGGTGCTTGTCTTAGTACACGAAACATTTCTTCTGCAACTTGGGTTATCTATTCACCCTCTAACAAGTTAGTATCTATGCATGGGGTAAGCCTCGGTCAAACAACAAATAACATTGTAGAGTATAGTGCAGTGATTGAGTTATTATCCGAATCCATCTCATTTGGGATTAGGAGTTTGATTGTTAGGTTAGATTCTGAACTCATTGTATTACAGCTTAACAGGGTTTATGCCATTAGAAATCCAGGGTTATTAAGATTATTTTGAGAGTTCGTCTCTTGGAACGTGAATTTGACTACATTGAATATCAACATATTCCAAGATATTTAAATACATTAGCAGATGCAGTTGCTTCTTGAATGTTAAATAGACATTTGCAATAATCAAGACAGTAAATTTAAAAACATTTCATAACATGCTATTCAAGATAGCCAGTAATAGTGATATATAATAGCATAGAAGTGTGTCAAATATACATCGTTTTTGATCATAGGTTGAAAAACACCTTATGATCAGCAAAAAATGATAGTACAAAAAGACATAAAATGTCATATGAGTCTACAAAGGTGATCATCCTATCCCTAATGGTGATCACGATAAAAAACCACTGCTCGAGCCACCCTACAAAGGAACCTCCTAAAAAGTCCTGGGACCCCAATCACATAACGTTGTAACCTAAGTGGAATATCATCTATACTAGTCTCTGGAATATCTGTTATCAAACGCTCTAGATGACTTTCCAATTCGGTTAGGGTCTTTGTAGATTGGTTCTCTGGGGTCGGTACTGCTGCAGCTGAGTGTCTTCTCTCATAGGGCTGGAGAGCGGCTGGTCGCTGTGGACCCACATCTGCATTTAAAACTTTTTACTGTCAGTTTTGGATGATTTAAAAAACAAAAAAAATAAATTTGTTTAAAATTTAGAAAGTGTTGAAAATGATTTTTACCTGAATCATCCCATTACTCTCCTGGTGGAAGAGCCATGTCTAGATCACCACGATAATCCATCCCATCATATGGAAAATCCTGAATCACAAAAAGTTGGTTCCTCAACCAACGAAAATAGTTAGGTGGAAATCGGACAACCTCTGAACCTTCCTTAGGATGATGGGCCATCACTGCAACCCAATGCATAATCCTAGGCTCTCGGGGAAGTCCAGCCTCAACGGAAAGCTGTTGTGGGACCAACATAGGGACCCTCTCTAGACCAAAGCTCACAACCAAGAAACCATATCCAAAGTTTTTTATTTGTCCGTTCTTTGGTCTAGTCAGTTGGCCTTTTACATTCGCCAACACAGCTTCGCACCAGTTAAAGATGGTGCCTCGATAATAGTCTACTGCCATTCACATTTGGGATCCGGTAGCTACATGCAATGCTGCTCCCGCATAGTTTGGTGACAGAATGCAATCACTTTAAGTTCAGGACAGGAGATATTTTTAATATCTATCCATTTGTCCTTTGTTTGGTCATTGCAAAACTCTAGCCGGAGACTAGCGACAGACTGGCCACCTGGCCTAGTCCTGAATAGAGATAATCGTTCGCCTCTCTTGGGCAAACCAGTCAAGAAATAAATGTCCTCTAGCTTGATTTCGAGCCAGTGGCCACCATTCATGAAACACTCGTCCTGTGTGCTCCACCTGTCTACCAACCATTACAGGAAGTCTACTTGAGCCCTCATGCCAGGTATGGCCCAGAATTTAAATAGTCTGCATGCTTTTAATGCCCGTATTATAGGTGGATGAATTAATGTAGCAAGATCCACATCTTCGTGCTTGTGTTCCCTCCAAATGAGCATTTTGTATATCCTACATTGCAAAAAGGCGGATTAGAACAATTTAGTTCAAAAGTTTTGGGTGGAAATGGAAAAATTTGAAATTTTAAAACTTATTTCGTAGGGTCTGCACCCTCTAGTTAGGGACTACGTAGGTCCACACTCGTCCTTAGGAACAGGTGCAGGACCCTGACTTTTTCCTTTGTACAAAAAATTCGGGGTCCGTAGGGGCTGCATGTTGCACTTGTGGACCCCTGCGAGTGGTTTTTTAAACAAATTTTTCCTAAAAAATCAATTTTAAAGCCCTAAAATGAAAATTAATCGGTTGAAATGCAAGATAGGGATGATTTGGATTACCTGGAGCTGATAGTTTTCGATTCCAACGGTCGGATTTTCCACAATCTTCATAGGAAGTTTCTTACCCAAAAACTCTTACTTCTCACTCTGAAGTCAAACGGTAAAAATGAATTTACAAAAGCCCTTGTTATAAGCTTTTTTGAATAAATGAATTTTTAATTTGTTTATTTTTCACTTTTAAAAGGTAAATTTTGATGCATTTTTATTTATTTTAAACAGGTATGAGTAATGTTTTGAGTTTTTGTGCAGAATATTGGATTTTTAGGGAAAATTGATCATTTCCAACAAAGAGCATGCTTTTTCACTTTTTTCGGACTCTTCCAAAATTTACGCAAAAGGGAAACATCGGAGTACTCTTTAAGCTCTTTTCTGACTCTTAAAATATGAAAATATTGCCGAGTTTTTTCTTTTAAACTCGTTAAAATGGAATTAAAAGGACAGTCCACTTTACAGCTCTTTTCTGACCGTATAAACATGAAAAGATCGTTGGACTTTTGTCATTTCAAGTTCGATATTAGTTATAAAACAACGTGATTTCGATCGCTTTTTTACTTTTTCAGATCGGAGTCACTAATTATAAAAAGTACTCCTTGATCGTAATGGTCACGCGGTTCTCTCAAGTATTATTTTATACTTTTTTCGGGCTTGGGGGACACAAATTTACGAAAAAGGACAACCATGGAGTTTTCTTAAGTTTTTCTTCTAACTCCCTAAAATTGAAAAACACCGAGTTTTTCCTATACTGGACTCGTTAAAATTCAACAGTAAAGGACTTGTTCAAATTTAAACAGGAATGGACCACTCCTTCCTAGGGTTCGAATTTTAAAACTAAGTTGGACTCATCCGAAGGATGAGCTTATAATCAAGCAAGTGTTATCCTCCTCAAGCTTGTCAAAAATAAAGAGGTAATTGCCAGAAATGGTGGGGAAAAGAGAGAAAAATGAACCTGTTTGTTATACTTTGTGTTTTAGAAAAGCAGTTAACCACTCTTGAACACGACACTTTTTGTTCACCTGGGTTGGGAAATCCTTTGC
>APFE031551232.1:31168-67584 GCA_000404065.3 Pinus taeda
ATGGTTGCGTCCATACTGTGTCTACATATGTCTATACTCATGATGTATTACAAAATCATTCCTGTATTAGAGCAGTTTAGATAGTTTTCTAGTCAGTTTTGATCTGAGTATGGGAATGCCTACCTCAATAATGATATGTTCACATATATATATTTTGCATTTAATGTTTTTGTAGGTTCTGACCGGGGTGTCCACAGGATGATCCTTGAAATGATAAAGTACTTCACTCTTCTTAGATGACAAATGCTACCCTCATCTATTATAGACTTCACACTTTAGGGGGCAATCTGTTGCACAAAAATTGTCACCTTGACATTCTGCAATCTGTGTGAGTCTATCACCACTCATACTTTCCTCCTTTGCAAGCCTTAAACCTCAGTTCTTCATATCAAGCCTTGAAAATAAGAGAAAGTCCTTAAAAATCTCTAAAACTCTGGTTCCGCACTTTCTCTTAGCATTACCTGCGGTCCCGCACCTAATGGTCATGTCCCCTATGCATCTAACCGCTCTGTCCCTGTGTTATGGGTGTAGACCCCTGTAAAAGTTAAAAAGGTGCAAGTACATTCTTAAAAACTCACTTTGAGTCATTTCTGGAAGCTTCTAGAGGGAATCTTGAGGTGGCAAGTTCGCTCCTTTAAGGTTCATGCGTCCCATACCATAAGGAGCTAACCCCTTGATGTGAAGAGCTTATCCCTTTGAAGGAGGACTCGATCCCTTCATAGGTGGACCTGTAACCTCCTTCCTTTGCACTATAAAATGAAGCATTGGACTGGTTACTGAGGAGGTTAAAAGCTGAATATTTTTGAGGTGAAATGCTGCTGGAACTTAGTCTTCCTAATTGAGCTTTTGAGAGGAGATATTACATACCTTTTTTATCTCATTTGGAAGAGAGTGAGGCTTGGCAAAGTAGAGGAGATTCCTGTTTAGACCCTGAGAAGAGCTTGTATAGCATCAAGGCACCAAAGGTTGTAAAGTTCTTCTATTTCAAAGTTAATATAATCAAGTTTATTTTTCTCAATAAGTTGTGTTTTATGGTTTATTTTATGGATTCCTTCATCACCATGATGAACATGATTTATTATATTAGCTATGCAGGTGTTATTTGATGTGTGCTTGTTTGTGATTGCAGGTTCTCTAAAGGAAACTCTTTCGGACGATTGAAGCATGGTTGCCACAAACTAGCATTGGACGTAAGGTAGGGTTTAAACACCTCTTTAGTTTTTATTAATGAATCGCAATATGTTTAGAGAAAGGTAGATTTTCTTGTCCTACTTGTTGCTAGATATCTGTTGATAATAGGGAGATTGGCCTTGTTCGCAAGATCAATTTATCCAGCCAACAATACAAAAGAAAGAGAAATTGAGACAACATCAAACCTTGCAACTTTTGTTTTAGTCAATCAAGTTTTGATTAAGGAGCTATCAAAATAATTAGGTAAAAGCCAAAGAAAATTTAAATAAATGAAAATCAAGTTGGAAAATAGTAGGGTTGTGAATGAGAAAGAGTGGAAATCTCATGCCACTATGTTAAGAGAAGGATTTGCTTTTGATATGGTGTAGATTAAGGAGAAATATCTAAAATATAAATCTGAGGCGGAAGAGGAGCACAAGAAATAAATCTCTGAAATTGAAAATAAATATGCTCAGTAGATAGAAGACTTAGGGCAAGCATAAGCATGAGAAATCAGAATTTTTTAAAAGGAAGAATTTGATACGCATACTCAAACAATTTCTACAACATTTGAATCATACATTAATTCTCTTGAAGAACAAATAAATCAACTTAAAAAGAAATATGTAGAGATAAAAGTTTTTAAAGATCAAGTTGTTGTTGTAAATGAATAACTAAAATAGGTTGAACTAAAATTCTTCAAACAAATGTGAAAGATCTATAATTTTCATCATGACTTAATCTCTTTTAGATATTAGGTTGAGGTATTAATATAAGATGATAGTGTAATGATTGATGAGTTTGATAAAATTGTAATGTGGGAAAAGGAATTAAATTTTGAAGCCTTGGAGATTTTTTTTGAAAAAGATAATAAATTAAAACAAATTTATTTAGATCATAGGAAAGCTAATTGCACTGTTATCAAGGATCAGATCAAAGAAGATTTTGATTGGTGTGACTCTGTGTGGGACTGTGCACTAGATATCATTGAGGAATTTAGTATGCCTAATCCACAAGGTATCATATAAGCATTGCATTTATCCATCTACATATAGTTAATTGAGGAAAATGAAGAATCCAACATTAAGAAAATTCAGAAAATGAATAATTGGAGTTGTAATGATATTCAAAATTTCTTTCAATTTCCCTACAAATACATGAAATTAATTTACAGATTCTCCTTCAAGTACAAGTGAAAGAAAAGGTACACTGAAAAGTGCATTGATAAATGCCAAATGAACCTAAAAAATATTATACCTTTTTATTTACCTCAATTATCTTAGAGTTGTAGTCAATGGGATCAGTTCATCAAACATAAGGAGAAATAAATAGTTCCCCCTCAAACATCAGATGACTCAGAACTATCAACACAACAGATGGAGGAATACTAGTGACCGACATAACCAAGAGACTATCTATTTCAAATCAATGAGATATTCTTTTTTCCTTTTTATGTGTAAGTATATGATAAAATGATTTTCTATTTTAGAAGGGAAATATTATCTCATTATAATTTTGTTATTTATACAACCCTCTTCGTTGGAGAAAGGGTTGGAAATCATTTAGGCTATAATGCAACTATTACTTGTAATTAGAATTGGTTTTAATTTTTTAAGACTACGCAAGTGATTTTGGAAAAATAAAAATTATGTGAAGGAGTACTGCATGTATTTATAACTCTTTATAAGCATACATAGTTTCTATTTGCACATTTTTCATTCTTTAAAAATTTCTTGAATTTAGTATTGGGATGTGTTGTATCTCTTTTCTTTTGAAAATATTAACGTGATGATTTATTGAATTATTTAAAGTATTTAAATTTATTCTAAAACTTTAACTAAATTGTGTTTTCAATTTTGATATTTGAATGATAACTTAGAAACTCACTCTCATTCTTGAGATAGGTTTAATTTTTTGCAAAACATAACTTAGAAAATTGCATGAAAAAAAAAATTAAATATAAAAAAAAGAAAAATATATCAGCGAGAATCTCTCCTAATAGGAGCTTGAACCTATCAGGTGGCTGACTGAGTCCACATATTAGTCTAGAAATTTACTACCCCAAAAAACTATAGGACTTTTTAAGGACTACACTTCGGTAAGTTTTCCCTTCCCCTACTATTTGAATTAGTAAAGCCCATATAAAAGACAACAATTTGTATAAATTTGTTAATAATTTCTTGTAAATAATTGGTTGTGTCATATATTTTCCCTATTTTAGTTTAGTTTGAATCATTTATTTAGGATAGAGTAGTACAAGGAACTAGTCCTATATTCTAGTGAGTATTTCCACACCAAATGAAAAGGGGTCTGATTGGGACACTAATCAGGTGATATCTCCCCTATTGCAAGAGGAATATTTCTGCATGTCAACATGGTGAAAGGAAATGGATCAAATTTGCTTAAAAATGTGGATAGTTAAAGCTTAAATCAAGGAGGAAACCAACCTTTAAGAAATGTATATAGAATGAGAATGAAACCCATGTACACAATAAAACAAAAAACAATTGGTTGTAAAAGGCTTTTGTTTGGTGGTCAAAATATTTCAAAGCACTCAAATTGCATAATTCTTCAGTGACCTATTGTCTCCCTAGTTCACATACATAAGGGTTGTGTCTTCCCTTTAGCAATGGGATTTGACAACTTTTATAGTACAATTAATAGAGACTATGCATTTTTCATGTACAGAAAACTTGTAGGGTAAATCTAAATGCCATTATAAAAGACCAAGCAAACACTAGACTTTCAAAATTTCCTAGAAATTGCTTCCAATTACATATATCTTCATTCACATAGTCATGGATAAATATAATATTTGATGCCTAGAGCCTTCACATAGATCAGTGAAAACCCTAGTTCATATAAATATATGTATAGAGTTACAGATATCCTCATGCATGTTATTTGAAGCCACAATATGAAAGTGGGAAGGCTATCATTGGCTAAGGTCACAAACTTGTGAAGGAGTCATTAGCTGAAAAGGGAGTTGAGAATGTAAAGGGAGCCCAATACATGTGCATACACTTAACATGGGTCACCCTTTTGCCAAAGATACTACTAACACTACCGTCAAAATCAAAAGCATCAATTTGTATCAAAAGGCATTAAAATCATAATTTTAATGGTAAAGGACACACTAATGGTAGAAATTAAGCCCACCAAAATTTCTTGTGAAATTGTGTTTGTGTTTGGCTGTAGATTCCACCTTCATTTGTTAAGTTCAAAGTGTACAACCTCTCAAAGAGTGTGAAAATAGTGTTAGAAATTTCATAATACATAATTAGTGGTCTCTTGTCCATGGATTGACTAAAGGTACTTAAAATGGTTAGCATTTCATTCTCCTCAAGGCATGGTGGAGACCTAAAAAATGTTGTCTCATAGATCTATCACTAGTCACCATCTACATGGAAGATATATTTCCAATTATTCATCTCTTTTGTTTGCCTTCTTCTTCTTCAAGGTTGGGTTTTTCCTAGGGCGAGGCCAACACTAGTGTTGGATGGAAGAATGATATATCTAAACATCGGATGTTTTCACTAGGATTGTGTGAGACTTGGTGAAGCTTGGATTCCCCTTGGGATAATTTAGCGTCCAAAATTAGATCCCAACCTCAGCCACTTCCCATGAGATTTGAAATTGACATTGATGGGGGCTAAACCCCACACAAACTGATTGGCTTATGCCTCATGGATACATAGCCAACTAGTCATATCTAATTTTGTGAAATCATTACTTAATAATTTGTTTTTTTGTTTCATAAAGGTATTTGTACAAAATGATGAGGTATGAATAACAATACTTGTTTATAATACAAAATGATCACAATTCCAAATAAAGAATGAGATCATAAAACATTATATTTAGGTGCTTTGTATTTTATATATGTTTTAGTGGCCATTTGTTAAAGTTGGTAAAGTAGTTCTTGTGAAATTTTGCAAACAATTTTGGTAAAGGTATATGTGTGTAAGTAAAATGATTCTTGTGAATTTTTTCCAACCCTTTTTGTAAAAGTACAAGTAGATGTGTGTAAGTAAAATGTGAAGGTAGAACTACAAGTGGATGTCTGTAAGTAAAATGGTTCTTGTGAAGGTTTGCCAACCCTTTTTGTAAAAGTACAAGTGGACAAGTGCATGTAAAAAGTATAAATAAAATAGTTATTTAAACATTTTATGTGCACATGTCCACTTGTAATAGCACAAGTGGATATGTGTAAGTAAAATGTGTTAGTAAAAATGCAAGTGGACTTGTGTAAGTAAAATGGTTATTGTGAAGTTTTTCCAACCCTTTTTGCAAAAGTACAAGTGAGCATATGTAAGTAAAATGTGTAAATATAATGGTTATTGTGAAAGTTTCCCAACCTTTTTGTGTCAGTAAAATTGAAATAAAAGGACATGTAGGCTTGTATTTTTGGGAGGATAATATACAAATAATATTTTTTTTAGATATCATTTTTTGGGATTCAACTTCATTAAGTGTGAAGGGAACTCTACTTGAATGCTTCATGAGGCACAATACTTGTTAAGGTTTTGCAAATGGGGTAGAAAGCTAAGTGGGATTGATTGTAGGAAAAACTCCACAGTTAAGCACGCTTCAACCAGAGGTGATTTGGGATGGGTGACCTCCCGGGAAGTCCTGGTTACGGGGTGCAAGCCCTGGAAGTGATGAGTGACACTATGTGATTTATTTCACTAGTTTCAATCCCACTTCTTCACCCCTGTGAGCATCACCTGATGCAATGAGTGCTAAGTGGACTATTCAAAAATCATGAGAAATTAGTTAGTTGCGACTACCTCTCATGGAATTGGTCATAGATGAATGACTTACTTAACGCAACTGAATCCCAAAAAATGATATCTAAAATAATTTTGTATTTTTAGTTTATCACAGACTTGTCCAAAAATTTAAATAAGGGGGTCTAAGGTGTTGAAGAATCTAGGGAAATTAGAGTTAATGAGATTCTTCTAGTCATGATAACTATTTGTGAGGTGTTTTTAACTTTTCTTCTTATTCAAATATTCACTTGTTATTATTAGATTGTGTTTTCTTTTAGTTCATCAAATAGCTACCAAAACAAAGAGACAAGAACACAAGATGTTGGCTTTTTGCCAGGGCCAAAACCTCTCACTATTTGAGAGGAAAACCCACACAAAATTCTTCTTATAGAGATTCTAATTGACAAATACCAAGACCATGACCCTTGACCTATTAGGCCACTCCAAGACCAAGACACCAATCCTCTTCTTTGTCACTGCTGATATTATCTTCATCATTGTTGCTTCACCGAGGTCATCATTATTGTATTGCAGTCGTACTATTGTTGCACCTTCCCCTAGATGATTGTTGCACTCTCCCTGAGATCATCACTATATCAACGAGGTATTTATATGTATGAGAGTTGCACCGAGATAAACCTTTTCACTATGTCCTCATCATGATTATCATTATGCTGAAATCATGAGAGTTTTTAGAATGGATGCCTAGACATAGCGTGTTACTGTGGAATCATCAAAACTATGTCAAGAATGTGTTTTTCTTCCTGCACTGAGGTCTTCTGCATCATAGGTATGACGAGACTGTTATTGTATTTTCTCCATCATTGATTATGCCGAGAGTGTACTACTTGAGAGAGTTGTACATATGCCAAGACTGGGATTGCCTTATTAAGATTGTGGGACATCACCGAAAACACATAGATCCTTCTTCCTTCGTAACACTTAACTACTGCACTCATCTGATATTTTTGAGCCACTATACTTCTTGTGACTCATCTGAAATTTCAGAGACACTGTACTTCCTGTAACTCATCCAAAATTTCTGAGGCACTGTACTTCCTGTAACTCATTGAAACCCTATCACAGATCTATGAAAATATCAGCGAAGTTTGAGTTCTGCACTTATGTTTTGTGGATACCCTAGCTGGGTATTTATAGTAGTTAGTATACCATATTTATTCGACGTGTCATTGTGAACTGTTATGTCTATTTATTTGAGCCGACATAACTGTTCTTAATTCATTTTTGTTGGTCGACATAAAAAGAGGATTGTGCTTGTCATTTGTAGGGCTACTTGCCGTTGTTTATGATAGAAATATATTTTTCTCATGCTCAGGAAGAGTTGCTTCATACATGACTTGACTCTTTGACATTATGACAAATCCTAAAGACATAAAGAAGAATTCTTTGACCTATGAATGACACTTCTTTCTCATGAAACCCATGCAACAAAGCATACAAAAAAAAATTTATTCTCTTTTATTACATCATTTCCATTAGTCATAATTACATGTCATTATGAAGATTGAACCTAGTTACATTTTCTTCAACACTCCCTCTTAACTAGGGAGGTATTCATAATGGTACGTGGTCATTCTCAATATGAAGAATTTCTCATAAGAAGAATCAGATTGGTAATGCCATATGTATAGCATCATATCAACCAACATTGTCGTAGTGCAAGGCCTTGACTAACAACTCCATCTCTCCACAAGACCATGAGCTACAATGCTCACGAGACCAATGATTATGGAAACCTTCATCATTGTATCTCTAGGTACATACCCACTCTGGTGTTCACTAAGTATGACCTACTAGGACTAATCTTATCTTGGGTTCCAAACCTTCAAAGAATATTGATCCTCTTGCCTACTCATATCTTGGATGCCCTACACATCCTCAAAGAGCATCAAATGCTAGATGATTACCAAATCCTCCCATTCTTTCTTCTCAGGTGAAGACAAAATTTTGTGTCTATATCTCCCTCTTAATTAGGGAAGATATGCCCATTCTTGTAAAGGAATGTATCCACGTTCCCTCTGACCAGGAACTTGCCCAAGCTCCCTCTCAATTAGGGACTTGTCAGAGCTCCCTCTTAACTAGGGACTCTCCTTTTTATCAACAACTTCTTCTTCATGGGTCCTTCATCTTCTTGATCAATTTCCTTCCTTGATGTCATGAAATTCAACAAGCTTCTTCCTTGTAGGGCATAGGCCATTCATCACTTTCCTTCTTGGTTCATTATGTCATTCCTTCTTCATGGAAAGTGGCCTTCTTGACACCCATCTGGAACCTTCGTCATATGGCTACTTCTTCATCATTGTTTCTTTCAAGGATTTCCATCCACCACATGAATTCTAGTTGTACTTGTACTTACAACTCTTGTTCCAGTAGCCCTGCATGAACTCATCTAGATATTATTCAATAAATCACAGCATAACATTAAAACAAATAATACCTTACCAGATGGCTCTTCATCATGACATATTCCTGTGGGTATCAGCATCTTGCATACATGTTGACACATCTCCCAAAGATATCCATTGTCAAGGGTCTTCATCTTTTCTGTCATAGTCTTCATATATTTTCAGGAGATTTCCTAAGCAAGTCTTCTAGGTATTTTGGATGTTGATTTCCTTCATCATGGTTGCATATCTCACGATCTCTCCCTTCCTCACACATTCCATTCCTAGGAGATTTCAATTAGAGTTTCTTCATTGTGGTCAACCACCTCATACTTCATATGATGACATATTATGTTGATTTCATCTAGTGTTACTTATGCCTTCCTACATCCTTTCATAGGAGGAGATCCATTTCCCTTGATCATGCTTCTCAATATATAAGCAGTGATCCATGTTACCTGCCACCACGTGACATGACATTACAATATTAAACACAAGCATACATACACCATTTTACCTTTAGGTCATCTAGGCTTCTTTCAGTAGCTTCCTTGACTGAAAATATCTTCAATCCCTTGATCTGCTTCATGTCATCACACCATCATCCCATGAATTCCATAAGTATAATGAAAGAGTTGCTTCTTATTTAGGTTAGTGAACCCTTCGATGAGGACTCCATCAGAGAACCTTAAGGATCTTGCATATCCCCCTCTGGCAGATGTTTCCTTTTGCCTTGATGTATGATAAGCCTTGTCCTGGATGACTTCTTCCTTTACTTTATTGTCCAATGAGGTTCCCAAGATCTATATCCTTCATGTTTGACTTCCATGGATTTTTTCCTTCACGATTCCCATGGTGATATCACGAGCTCTTGTTTCTAATGCTTCTATGATGCCACAATGCATCTTATTATCATAGTCATATCTGTAAAAGATTTAGGAGCTTATGATAGGATCCTTTTGTGAGGGACACCATCTCACTCATAGTAGAGTTTTGTTACTCCCTCTTTCCTTGGCCCTTTTCTTCAACTTCCTCCATCCTTCCAGGGATATGAGCTTCTTTCCATAATCTTTCCATAGCATTGAATCTTAGTTATACTATTTTGTCTTATCAACCTTCCCTTTCCTTTCTACACATGTTTGATTCCTTTAACCTTCAAAACTTTTTCCCACAACTTGTCCTTTTCTATTTAGCATAGAGACCACAAGTTTTCGAGTGAAGTAACCTTCTTGTTCATTGACATTTTTTACCTTGCTTATCAGTTAATGATGATTATATTTATATCATCTCTCCCAGATCCCCCAATTGAGGTATCATGAAGATATTTTGACATTCTTTGATACCTTCAATCAGGTCTAAGTGATATGAACTTCTTCACTGCATTTCAAAGAGTATATCTTCTAGAATTTCATATATCTCTTTTATGTCTCCTTGCTTGCTACATAGGAATGAGAGGACCTTAAGATTTCCCTCTTATGAATTCAAAGGAGACCTTGATATGTTCACTGACTTATCTTCTCCATGAGGATTATGACATTATTCCTTATTCCATGCAAGGACCTTTAATGACCCATCCAACCTATAGATCTTCTTGCAATCATGAAGTCATTGAACCAAACTTGATTATAGAATGAAAAGACACTTACTTGATTGTGAAGATGAAGTCTTCACCTTGATTGCTTCGATGATGGTTGGAGAAGATGTATTAGTACTTCTTCTTGAATGGCCTTCTTTTGAATGAGAGAGTCTTTCCTCAATAGAAAAGATTGCTCCTTTTGATGAGGATGATTTGTTGCTTGCTCGAATGATCTTCTTCTAGGGCCAGTAAATGATCCTTTGAAGATGGCCATGCCTTATTGCCTTCAATTGTAGTTTAGATCAAAAATGCTTCTAGGACTTTGACCTTATTCGAGATGATGTAGTCTTTGATTTTCATGTCCTTTGAGCTTCATTTCTTTGTAGACATCTTGATGAGATTCTTGGTGGCCTTTTGATGATGACTATGGAGACAAAATATCTTGTTGTTGTAGATTGTCTCCTTGATTTCGTAAACAAAAACCCTTGTTATTGTATATTGTTGTTGTAGACTGATATTTCAATTACTTCAACTTATTTTGATGTCCTTTTTGAAGCTTTATCATTGAATGTTTCTACCCTTCCTTTGACTTCAACACCTATGCTCTGATACCATGTTGAAGAATCTAGGGCAATTAGAGTTAATGAGATTCTTCTAGTCATGATAATTATTTGTGAAGTGTTTTAACTTTTCTTCTCATTCCAATATTCACTTGTTATTATTAGAGTGTGCCTTCTTTTAGTTCATCAAATACCTACCAAAACAAGAGACAAGAACACAAGATGTTGGCTTTCTACCAAGGCCAAAACCTCTCACTCTTTGAGAGGAAAACCCGCACAAAATTATTCGTATAGAGATTCCAATTGACAAATACCAAGACCATGACCCTTGACCTATTAGGTCACTCCAAGACCAAGACACAAATCCTCTTCTTTATCACTTCTAATATTATCTTCATCAATGTTGCTTCACGGAGGTCATCATTATTGTATTATAGTTGTACCATTGTTGCACCTTCACCTAGATGATTGATGCACTCTCCCTAAGATCATCACTCTATCGATGAGGTCTCTATATGTATGAGAGTTTCACCGAGATATACCTTTTCATTATGTCCTTAGCATGATTATCATTATTCCTAGATCATGAGAGTGTTTAGAATGGATGCCTAGACAGAGTGTGTTACCATGGTATCATCACAACTATGTCAAGATTGTGTTTTTCTTCCTGCATCGAGGTCTTCTTCATCATAGGTATGTCGAGAATGTTATTGTATTTTCTCCATCATTGATTATACCAAGAGTGTACTACTTGAGAGAGTTGTACATATGTCGAGATTGGGACTGCTTTATTAAGATTGTGAGACATCACTGAAAACACAAAGATCCTTCTTCCTTCATAACACTTAACTATTGCACTCATCCAAGGTTTCTGAGCCACTGCACTTCCTATAACTCATCCAAAATTTGAGAAACATTGTACTTCTTGTAACTCATCAGCAATTTCTGAGACATTGTACTTCCTGTAACTCATTTGAAATTTTTTCACCCTATGACAAACCTTCAAAATCACAGACAAATCCATTTTTCACTTCAGTTTTGCCGATACCCTAGTTGGGTATTTGTAGTAGTTATTCTCCCATATTTATTTGACGTGTCATTGTGAACCATTGTGTTTGTTTCTTTGAGCCGACATGATTGTTCTTAATTCATTTTTGTTGGCCAACATAAGAAGAGGATTGCGATTGTCATTTGGAGGGCTACTTAACATTGTTTACGACACAAATATATGTTTCTCATGCTCAAGAAGAGCTACTTCATACATGACTTGACTCTTTGACATTATGACAAATCCTAAAGACATCAAGAAGAAGTATTTTGACCTATGAATGACACTTCTTGCTCATGAAACCCATGCAGCAAGGCATACAAAAAAATAATTTTATTCTCTCTTATTACATCATTTCCATTAGTCATAATTACTTGTCATTATGAAGACCAAACCTAGTTACATTTTCTTCAACATAAGGTGCTTTTCACTTATGAAATGGTGGATGATTTTGTTTTAGATGCTTAATGATGTCTAGTTTTTTAGCAGTATCTTTAACTTGGAAAACAATACAAATATAAATGGCAATCATATATTACAACAATATTGAAACAATAAATTTAAAACTTATCATATTTGTAAATCAATAAACATTCTATGCCATATCAAAGTAATCGACAGTAAGTGGTAATTGTAGATCCATCAAGAACAACATTATCTTTGAACCAATAACCGACTGAGTCATTGAATTATAAAATTGATGGAGTTGTAAACCCTTTATTTATCATAAAGATGCTGAATCTTTGAAATTGAATAAGGTTGCAATTTTCATTAAATATTAATCATTGTAAAATATCATTTTGAGGCTCATGAGCAGTAGTACTTGACATCCAAAGCTTGACATAAGACCAAGTGGACGTGATATAAAAGAGACATGTATAAGAGAGTGTGATAAGTGCAAAAAAAAAAGTGTGTATTTAAGGAGGAAAGCAATTACAAACTGCTAATCAATGACCCAAAGAATAACAAGACTCTTTACATGAATTGGATAATTTGTTGTTTATATTCACACACAATTGATCTAATGAGCTACTATGAACGAGATATTTCACCCATACCTATGGTCGGGATCAGAGAATGAGGCTCTAATACCAAAGAGGCTTTGTCGATAGCTACATATCAACAAAGAGAAAAAATTGCATTCCAAGCACAAGAAGGTCATTATGAGTTTAAAGTAATGCCTTTTGGTTTAACCAATGCACCGACAACATTCCAAGCTACTATGACCGAGCTATTATGTCCATATCTAAGGAATTTTGTGTTAGTATTCTTTGATGAAATTCTAATTTATAGTAAAACATGGAAGGATCACCTACAACAATTGGAACAAGTTCTTGATGTATTAGAAAAACATCAGTTCTATGCCAAGAAGTCCAAATTCACTTTTGGGGAGGAAGAAATAGAATATATCGGACATATAATATCCAAGGAAGGAGTACAAGTAGATATTAATAATATCAAGGCTATAAGGGAATGACCCAAACCAATTAATATCTCCAAGTTAAGAGGAATCTTAGGATTGACCAGGTATTATCAAAGATTTATTAAAAACTATGCCCATATAACCGCACCCCTAATGAATCCTCTAAAGAAGAACTCATTCGATGGAATGATGAAGCAGAAAATTATTTTGAAGACTTGAAGGAAGTTGTGTCTAATGCCCATGTATTGGAAACTCTAGACTTCTCAAAACCATTTGTAATTGAATGTGATTCTTCATGTTTTGGCATAGGAGCAGTACTAATGGAGGATGGTCACCGAATCGTGTTTGAAAGTAGGAAGCTCAATAAGCAAGAACGTCTCAAGTCTACATACATTAAGGAAATGCTTGCTATTATGCATGCATTAGCCAAATGGAGACAATATCTCTTGGGAGACAGAAGCGGGTTCGACGACAGAGAAGAGGGTGGAAAGAACATGCAGGTGTGTGCGCAAATGGCGGAGCAATGACAAAATTGGGTACAACAACAGGGTCAAACAACAATCAAGTTTGAGGAGCAAACTCACTCTAATACCACCTGGAACGATTATCTCATAAATTAAATATTTTTAATATATTTATTATTAATGATTGAATGAATGCTACAAATACGGGAGGACCTTGCCTTAAATACAGCCTTGGGTACCTCTTGACAAATGGGCATGATCTATGATCATGCCCTTTGATTTTTAGTTAATAATTACATATTTTAATTAAGATTAAGATACATAACACACTTGAAACTAAAATTAATTAAAAATTAGCAACAAGTTGAAAACATGATTGATGCAACTTGTGATATAAATAACCTTATAAAATAATTGATGTTACTTTTCAAAAAAATGAATCATTGGTTTGATACTAAGGCAATGAAAGATATGGTTGATATTTCTTTAACTTATCTTGAGAAGGAATCATACAAATAATTGATGAAGATAAATCTTGTTTGAAATGAGTCACAAGAAGAAGCAAGGAGTGGTACTAGAAGTAGTATCAATGAAAGCAAGATTGAGTTTTCTTTTCAAGTTACCAAAGAAAATGGTCATTAATGCATGGAAGAACTGCAAGTACATAATTATTTTTCCATGCCTATCACCAGATCTTGGGAAGATATCTATCGTAACAAACACATAACGTGACTTGGACATGACAAGGAAGTTACCTTTCATATCCCCAACTATTCTATACCAATTTACTTTGACAATGCATGATTCCTTCAAGGATATTTCACTTCACTTATTGTAATTCAACATTAGAACATTGAATGTTAACAACTTCATCTAGTTAGTCATATGCGGACAATGTTTTGCTCTCCATCCTTGTCTTCATCGTGGGAAGAAAACCATATTTTAGATAAATGTTAGAAGGAGAAGAATGTTAAGAAAATAGTTCATTGTGGTTTGATGGATTCTTAGCATTGGAATCCATAAGTCAAGAAATTTCATAAGTCTTATTGTTTAATTCAAGAACACACAAATGCACATTCGCATGGAGTAATCACAAAAATATATAGATTTCAAATAATGGTTATAGATGAATATTTTGGGGATGATTGGGCCTCAATTCCATGTGTCTTTTGAATTAAAATACGAGTCAAGAGAACTGTAATATCTACATCTCAAGGGGAGAAGTATATTAATCAATTGAAAACGGTTAATGGTCAACGAGAACAACCACATTAATCAAATAAAAAAGATTAGTGGTCACCAAAATACACTATATGCAATGACGAACCATTGAAGAGTAGAAAAATCCAAAAGCTCAAGCTTGGATCACTTCAAAAATCTTCACATCTTGCATTTGATTGAGTGGTACATTTATGATAATGGTTAGGGTTTAAGTTTCAAAGTCCTATTAATCAAAATTCAATCAAAAGTTGGGAATTATAACATGGAAAATGATCTTCTCAACATGAAATATATAATTCAATAAATAAATCTCATCAAATCAACATATTTGGGAAGTTATTGTATAAAATTTAGAATCATCTCATTATTGTTCAACAATTCATTGGGATGTTGTTTGACATATAATTGTATCTAAATTCAGAGAGTGCTTCAACAATCATATTGTTCATTGATAGTAGAATGGTGATCCTATTTGTTCATCAATTACTAGGGGAATGTTCAAACATTGCAACTATACATTTCCCAAATTTCTATTCTCTTTTAAAGTTCATTTTAGATGAACCATTCAACAAGGACATTGGCAATTTTTTAGGTACACCTTTATTAAATCTCAATTTCAAAGTTTTAGAGTCAAGATAATATCATTTTATGCATTATTTCATATTTATTTATTGGTATAGTTATCTGACTTGTGTTTGAGGGTGGGAATGTTAGATTGTGAGTCCCTACATAATCACAAAGTCCAAGATCACCTTATTATGAGTTTTCATTTTTATCTATTGATGACATGTCACTATACAATAATTAGTTGTTAGTGAGATCTAGATATATAGGTGGTCAAATATATGTACTATAAATTGATGTCATGAGATGAATATATGTGTTGAGAATGGATTAAATCATTTTTCACCAAGTTCTTATTTTGCTTGTTCTATTTCTTAACAAAAGGCTCACTCAAATGAAGCAAGTTTCTTGGTGAAAAAGCACTACTATAATAGGGCCATTTTATGTCCTCCTTTAGGTCCCTTTAATTTGTTATTATTATTATTTTTTATTTTTAATTAGAGGCATGGAATATAATTTTTATAAGAAGGCATCATTTTTGCATCCCAAGAATGTCCTTATTGTGTGTGTTTTTCAGATCTATTTTTTAATTTTTCCTAATAATTTGTTATGTCCTCGAAATATTGAATAAAATCCTTTTAGTGTCATTTTAGCATCCTCCCAGTGCCCTCTTAAGGTTTGTTTATTGTTTCTCTAAGGCATTTTTAGCATCCTCCTAGTGTCAATTTAACACCCTCTTGAAATCAGTTGAGATCCTCCTAGCATCAATGACATCCTCATGGATCTTTTTAGATTCATTGTAGTGTCTTCTTGGGTCCCTTTAGTGCCATTTTACCATCCTCATAATTCTATTTATTATTGTTTTAGTGTCGTCATGGCACTCTTTCATGTCATTTTAACATCGTCAAGGGTCATTTTACCATCTCTTTAGCATCCTGAAGGTATATTTACAATCACTTCAACGATGTTGGGGTAATTTTAGTGCCATGTAGTGTGCTAAGTGGTCCTTTTAACATATTTATAGTGCCTCTTTCATGTCCTAAATAATCCCTTAACGTCTCTTGGTGCCCTTTTTTGTCACTTTTGCATGTATTTTAATGTCCTTATTTCATTATTTTAGGCATCATGATTTGGTTGAGTTTGAGATGGGTTATGTCCATGTTATCTATAGCGTAAATTTCATTTTATAATGTTTTTAAATTTTATATTGTAACCTCCCTATTTTTTATTTTAATATATTTTGTACCAATATTTACATTTTCATATTATTCTAATCAATTTTCCTTTTTTGTTTGGGTTTACATTATGCGACATTAATCAATATATTTAATACACAATACACTAGATAAATAAAAGTTGTTTATAAGTGCATAATGAAATATATATAATAACCATATTTCTTCTTGTAACAAGTGATCTACCACCACCCTATCAAAATTGTGGATCTTAAGAACAAAGTAAAATTTGTTCTCCATGTAAACTAGTAGTCTACCACCACCCTAAGGAATGTATTAAATATTACATATGATAATCAAATCAAGTCACTAGTTGATGCCAAAACTTTTGAAAGAACAATAAGATAAAGTTACCATCATTGTCACTGTTAATAAAAGACAAATATTTTTATCCATTGTCACCATCATTATCCTTTGAAGGTTGAACACCTTCTTCTTCTTCTTCTTCTTTTGGAGGTTGTTGTCAGAACACAATAAAAGGACAATTAACACATGTGCAATTAACAATAAGTTAACATGTAATCTTTATTATAAACATTGGATTTTCACACAAGAAAATTAATTATAATTTACCTCCATGGCCATGAGTTTCATATCCTTCACCATCTTTATATAACTATTCTATAGAGTACATTTTAGTCCTTCCTTAGTTACTACATGCTAATATTACTCCCAATATATTTTTGCAAGATAATATCATAATTAATATTTCCAATAAGCGAGCACACAATTCCCTACCAACTCTTGTTAATGAACACTTAAAATAAATAAAATGATAACTTACAAATTTGCCTGTAATGTAATTTTCCCTATTTATGCAAAGCCATGTGCAATTTTCCTTTTATTTTATTTGATTCCATTTTTTATGAGAAAAAAAAAAAAGAGATTAAAAATACAATAATAATATAAGATGTCTTTTGTAGGTTTTTGAAACTATAATTCAACTAATATATTATATCTTGCCTTGGTGGCCTCTTGTCATGGTGTTTCAATGATTGGTTTTCCTATAGTAAATGTTTGATCACATTACTTCTCTTTAGTTTTTATCTCTAACATAGTTATATACTTGGAAATAACCCTCTGGAGTTACTATTTTTAGAGGCTACATTTAGTTGTTATTGTTATATGTGTTTAAAAAATTGGTTATACTAGTAGCACCATTTTCTCAAGGTTAGAATTACCAACATTTGCAACCATGATCTTAATAATGTTGTAATGTTGTGAACAAAAATCTTAAATTAACCCCTAAATAAAAAAGTGGTGCTAATAATAGCACCTTTTTTTCAAGGTTAAATTTACTACTTTGAACTATGAGCTCAACAAATACCATTGCAACCAAAATATTAAAATCAATCCATGAATAAAAAAGTGATGACCTCAATAACATCTCCATTTTAATGCTAAAATTACACCTTTTTAGAGTCATGGTATTGATAGATAATTGGCACCCTTGCAACCAAAGTCTCATAATCAACCCCTAGTTAAAGAATATGTTTTGTCAGTAACAACATTTTTTTGCCAATGTTTAACTTGCAATATTTTTAAACTATAGCCTAAAAGCGTACTATTATTAAAATAAAAATAAAAAAATCATCGAAAATGCAAAAAAAGAGAAAAAATAAATAAATAAAAACATGAGGAAAAAAAGAAGACCTCACGGTGAATATTCCTTTTAATTAATAATAAAACAAAAGCATATATAGTATATATATATATATTATAATAATTCCATAATTATAAAAAAAATGAAAAGAAAAAACTTATAAAACACCACCCATATCTTCCTTTTAAAAAAAATTGCATAAAAAAAGGAAAAAAGAGAGAAAAAGAAAAGAAAAACAATTTGAGATTTTTTTTTTTTTTTTGTAAGCTTGGTAGGACTACATTTTTGTCATGTCCAATATATCACCCCGATCAGGGTGGGAATTGAACCCATGACTTCACATCAAGGAGTGCCTTAATAGAACACCTGATCACTGTCTATCCAAGACCCCATGGACAGCTTGAGAAAAAAATCTAAAAACCAATAAAAATAACTCTTCAAATAAAACTATTTAAAAAAAAATTTGAAATTATATTGGAAGGAAATTCTCCCAATAATACTTCCCACTCCTTCCCACTCCATCCTACTTGATTACCCTTTCCTCCATGACATATTCCCCTCCACAACACTTCCCACTCCATCCCACTTGATTACCCCTTTCTCCACTACTCATTCCCCCTCATAACACCCTTTTCACACCTCCTTCATGGCCGCCTACCCCACTCCCTTTGTCATGCACTTCTCTTGCTCCTTGCAAAGCTAGTCAGTTATTTTCTATTTTTAAATGTATTTTTTCTATTTTTCCCCTTTTTTCTTTAAGTTTACTTTTAGAAACCATTAAAAGGAAGGTGGTGGCTTTCATATTTTTTTTCTTTGTTTCAAATTTTATATATATATAATAATTCTTTTTTAAATATTCTTTTAAATTTTATTTTTAATCGTAACTAAAATATTATATTAAGAAAATGTGCATCTAGATACACAATGTTACATCAAAGATACAAAGTCCAATATGTAGGCTAACGAATTTTAGTTTCTTGAGTTACTATAAGTCATAACGAAATTTTAACAACATAACTACCATATTGTATGTTCTATTAGTATAGAAGAGCCAAAAAATCCTAAAATAAAGCAAAATTGGACTTCCTTTATAGGACAAACTGAAGCATTACAAAAAGTCTTGGCTTAAGGTACTCAACCCTCTATCTCTTTAATTATTTATGTTAGTGCTTTTGGTTGTCATGTTCCTAATTTGAATGTAATTTCTCTAGCTATGGAGCATGGGGACTTATTAGAGGAAGAGCAATTATAAGTCTCTCTTATATGTCCCCATGCTCCATAGCTAAAGAAATTACATTCAAATCAGGAACACGACAACCAAAAGTGCTAACATAAATAATTGAAGAGATAGAGGGTTGAGTACCCTAACCCAAGAATTTTTTTAATGCTTCAATTTTTCCTATAAAGGAGCCCTCTCATCCTTAGCGTATTGAATCTGAATCCTATGTTCAATGATAATGTCCATTGTAGTAGCAAATTCTAACAACAATTGATTGTAGAGAAGCTACAATTGAAGCATGGCCTCCTAAGGATCCTTAATCTCTTGTTCCATAATAGAGAAATTTATCTTTCTTATCTTCTCCCAACAACCTGCTCCCCTATTGTCCGAACATGAATTCTCCCCTTAAAAATATACCATAGTTTGAGTCAATAGAACCCAAAATCTGTACTGTGTTGAGAATAATTCTGCCAATTCCATCCAACAACCAAGTCTATACATGCAACATTGAATTTCCCATACTGCATCATGATGAAATCCCTAAGTAAGAGCCACTCCACAAAGAATGACAACAAGTAAGTCAAAGAGAAATATAACCACACAACATCCCTATGAATTTACCAATTTTCAACTCACCAAGAAAAAACTATCTCACATATCTAAGTCCTTGCACAAAATTGGAAACTTCGAGTTCTGGAATTTTGTTCATCCATAATTTATTCTTTTCATGTCAGATCCCACAATAGATAACTCCATTCCAAGTAGTGTGGGATTAATCCATATTCTCCTTTCAACCTTATCCCTCCATAACTGCTGATGTGGTGGAGCATACCAATTCATGATTTCCATCGTGGTGTTATAAACAGTTGCAAAATAGGGTCGGACATGCCAATAATCCCTAGATACATCAACTTAATTAATTTTTCCCTCGACCCACATAAGTGCTCTTTTCTACTTTTCATATAGTCATGGAATGGGGAAGTGTCTCACTTGGTTATTAACTACATGAAGGGTGATAAAGGTGGATATCAGTGGCCACCCACCTATTCCATTAGCTCACAAAACAATTATCCTACTTTCGTAGTTTTCTATTTTTGGCATTTTTCAAGTCCTAAACTTCAGAGTTGTTTTGAGGCCCTAAACAGTGTTTTTTGGGGAAACAAGCCAGCAATGGGTAGTCAAAAACTATACCCCTCTAATATAAATTTCCAATGGGCTATTGTGCATGACAAATGATGATCGTATGCCAAAGTTACAACCCTAGGAAGTTGACATTCCAACTTACCCCATTAGGGCCCATGAGCCTTTGGAACTTCATCTCCTAGGGTTAGGTTTTTGTATGTTTAGTGTTTTCATTACTTCTTCATAATAAAAAGGCCTCTGAGCCTCATTGTAACATAGGTTAGGAAGGAACATAGTCGTCACATCTCTTCTTAGAGATAAGCTACCATCATTCAAGCTAGTTTGCTTTCATTATGCATGTATATAGTTTCAACATTTTCCATTTATTAATTGAAGTAAAGTTTCACTTATCTCTATGTTTTTGTTTTAAATCTATATGTCATTTCTTTCCCTTCATAAATTGAGATCAATGGTATCAAAGCAGTTTTCTCTTTCTTTATTTTTTTGTGCATGTCCCCAATGAGGGTGGTGTATAAGGAGTTTGGACTCGAACTATTTGAGCCCTTGCAAGACCGTCCTCATTAGCCCTGATGACCTCCCATGGCGGAAGAAAAGAAAGATAAGGGAACATGAGATCCTATCAAACTATTGCTCGATGAAACCCTTGAGCGACAAAGGAATGGGATGATGGATATTTTTTTCCAAATCCTTTTGTAGATACCAATAGGTGACGCGTCTTCATCCAATGGCCACTTCGAAGGCTTTTCCCCCTTTAAGGTGCAAGTTAATTTTTATATTTCTATATTTGAAGGCGAGATAGATGAAAATGCTTTAGAAAAATGGTTAAATATGCTAGAAGGATATTTTTTTGTCCATAATTTTTTTGGTAGAGAAAATATTACTTTTTTGCTCCTTAAGGCCACCCCCATGTCAAGGGATGGTGGGAAACTTACTGTGAGAAAAGGGCCATGAAGGAATCCACACTAGTTTCAGTCACACCAACTTGGAACTATTTTAAGGATATTTTTAAGTAAGAGTATTACCTTGTTGGAAGCTACGAAGATTAATACATGAGATGAACCACACTACGATAGGAAAGGAAGCAAGCAACACTAGAGTTCACAAATACATTTCATAAATGCACACCAAGTTGGGTATCAAGGACTCTGAACGACATCTTGTGCTCAAGTACCATGGTTTTATGAACATATACATCTACATAGAAATGGAGTTCCTAGACATCTCCTCACTTGGCGTAAAATACCGATATACTATCAAATTGAATCAAAAATTAAATAGAAGAAGCAGGACTTTGGATTTGTGAATCGTTCATAATAGAATCGGGGGAAAGGCATCCCTAAGCCATAGAATAAGTGAAAAATCTAGGATGGACCACCCTAGGACAACCCATCAAATCCACAAAAAAATAATGGTAATGGGAAGACGAAGAAAGACATGGGAAGGTGGTGCGAGTTCCACAAGAGACCCACTCATAACACAAATGAGTTCCATGCAAAGAAATTGTTGGTGGCTGAGCTAAAATATTTAGAGTCAAATGGAGGTTGCACCTTTGAACCAGACCTAGAAAAGGGGAAACAAATCATTGATGTGGAACTTAGTGCCATCATCGCCACCACCATCATCTAATAAAGTGAGCCCAAAGATCCAAAGGAAGGTGATCATCTCTTTCACTCATAAATGTGGGTGAAGGGTGCTCCACTGTGTTTCATTGTTGATAGTGGGAGTTAAAAGAACCTAATATTAGTAGTTGTTGTTAATTAGTTGGGCTTGCCGACAACACCACACCCACAGTCATACGCTAATGGTTGGCTTCACCAAGGGTGATATCTCTACATCATCCAATAGTGTCGCCTACCCTACAACATCATGCCTTTCATAGACAAGGTATTCTGTGATGTTGCCCACCTTGAAGCTTGTGATGTTCTATTAGGCAAACCATACATGTGGAAGAATCATGTTGTGTTTGAGTCTAGACCTTACAGTGTTATTATAACTTTTGTTAGACAACTATACAAGATACCAAAGGTTGTCCCACTGTTGGGTGTGGTTTTTTACCTGTTTTTTGCACATTCTTTCCCCAGTTTTGACTTTTCTGTCCTCTAGGCCTATGACTTTATATGGCCAAATTCCTTGTTTTCTTACCTTTTTAACCTATTCTACTGTCATGTTACTTTGTTGTATTTTATCGAATAATACGAAACTTTATTCCTTTTTGTGGCTAATTGGGAGAGTATTGAAGAAGTACTTTGTGAAGTCCTTCTTTTCAAGTGATGGCTCGCGAGAACAAAGCTATGAAGCAGATAGGAAGCAAGGTTTAACTATAGAAAAGGGTAGAACGGTTCATTGTTACACCCTGTATGTTGTTATAGGTTGTTGTTACACATTAGATGATGTTACAGGTTGTTGCTACACATTAGATGTTGTTACAGGTTGTTGTTACACATTGGATGTTGTTACAAGATGCTGTTACACCATGCATTTATCCGTAGTCACACCAACAGTGATGTCGCCAGTAATGTGGTGTCATCCTGAATCGTCATTCACTCGATGTTGTTGCGCTGAAACTAGAAAATGTGGGTACTATTCCACATAATAGCTATCGGCAGTAGGGATTGTTTATTTTTGAAGCAACAAGATTCAAGCAATTGCAATCATAACTGATGGATATTTGTATTTAGCAATAGGTTGTAACTACTTTTATTTTTTATCAACATGAGAATCGCGAGATTCGCATGACTGATATGTTTCTAATTTCGGGTTGTAATAACTATAAAAGACTTGTTTTTTCATGTAAAAGGACACAACATATAGAAGAGTATTGTTACTTTGTTTTTGTAATTCTGAGTTTATTTTTAATATCAATTAGTGATACGGATTTAAACAAGAATGCAAAAAATTATAGATATAACCACACATATAGAGATGCAATAGAAATAATACTTCATTTCATTACTGTGAAATACTTCAATATGCTTACAAACAGAAAGGGAAATAAACTAGCTAAGGCGATGGTAGCTTATCTCTGGGAAGAGATGTGGCAGCTACATGCCTCTGAACTATGTTACAATGAGGCTCTAAGGCCTATTTATTGTTGAGAAACAATGGAAAACCCTAAACATCCAAAAACCTAACCCTAGAAGATGAAATGCCAAACTGTGGACCCCGTTTGGGTAAATTGGTACATCAACTTCCCAAGGTTGTAACTTTGCCATACGATCTCCATTTGATGCACACAATATCTTTTCAGAAATATCTATTTGATAACTACAACTTTGGGAAGACTAACATTAGTCCATGTTGCTCCCAATTTCCCCAAAAAACGTCGTTTAGGGCCTCAAAACAGCTCCGGAAGTTTAGGACCCGAAAAACTGCTAAAAATAGTAAATGTGCTACAATTAAGGAAACTGAAAAGCTGAAAGAAACAATGGTGGGGGTCCAAGTGGACTTGGCGGGTGGCCACCAATATCCACCCAGATCATTCCTCCCCCCTTAGGAAGCAATGGTCCCCATTGCGTTGAGTTGCTCCATGAGATGAGAAAACTTCTGCTGAACTTGGTCCCTGGTGAGCCACTTGCCCTGGTGAAGGAGTTGGCCTGCTTTGACAATTCGATATAGTTGGATATTCTGCTGGAGAGTGTGCTTGATCTGTGTGTCCATGATTCGATTAGTTGCAGCTTGTTCCATGCAATCTGGATTTAACTATGTGGGTGTGAGCTATTTTGCAATGTCGGATGTGTCTAGTAATGGTGGAAAGTATGGTTGAACGTGTTCCACATTGAACATTAGGTGTAGGCCAAGGAATGGGGAAATGTTGAGCTCAAATGCATTGTCTCCCACAGCCTTGGTAAAGGTGTAAGGAACATATCAAAGTGGTATTAGTTTCCAATAGGCTCCGGTAAGGCGTTCCTTTTGCAAATTCAACTAGACTTTGTCGCCCACCTGAAACTTGTGTGGCACCCGATGTTGATCATGTCGATGCTTGTACGTGGCATTTGATTTCTCCATAATGTCGTGGACCTGCTAGCGAATATGTTGGATGTGCTCAATGAAGTTGTTTTCCTTATCTATTTTGAACTAGACATGAGTTGAATCTGCATCAGTAGCTGCAATTAGCATGGCCACATCAATGGGACATAGTGGATGGAATCCCAAGCCCACCTAAAAAGGGTTATGGCCAGTCGCGTTGTGGAGAGCCCGGTTGTTGCTGTGTTGAACATAGGGCATGCTCGCATCCCATGTGCGTGGATGCTTTGAGTTGTACATGCGCAGAATGTGTACAATCATCTTGTTCACAACCTCTGTCTAGCCATCAGTTTGAGGATGGAAGGTTGTGGATTTAGTGAGTTTGTTGTCCAGCATCAGCCAGAGACTGGACCAAAATGTACTGAGGAACCTGTTGTCTCAATCTGAGATGATAGACTGTGGGATCCCAAAGTGTACCCACACTTGTTCAAAGAATAGTTTAGTAGTGGCTTTTGCTATGATATTCTTCTTGCAGGCTCCCATAGTGGGCATCTTCGAGAAACTATCGACGACCACAAAAACACAGTCATTTCCATGATTAGTAGAAGGAAGGCCCGACATGTAATCCATGGAGATGGATTCCCAAGGTCGACTAGGGGTAGGCAACGGGGTATAGAGGCCTTGCTTCTTGATGGTCGGTTTGGCAATGGCGCAGGAGGTGCATGATATGGTGTACTTTTCGACATCCTGTCAAAGATTCAGCCAATAGAAATACTTTTGTAGTACTGCCATGGTTTTCTCGACTCTGAAATTCCCAGCAGCCCGACTGTAGTGTGCTTCCCAAATCATCTTGGCACACTTGCTTGAAGGAACACAAAGGTGACCCAGGTGACATAATAGGGCATCGTGGAGGTGAAAATATAGAAAATGTTGACCCTCCAAGAATGTCTGGTATGTGTGGCCAAATTCTAGGTCGCTTTTGTAGAGAAGTGGCAAATCATAAGTCTCGTGCCCACAAGAGTTGAGAACTATGGTTAACACCATGATCGGTGGTCGACTAAGGAAATCTGCAACATTATTAGTGTTTCCCTTGTTATACTTGATATTAAAATGAAATTGTTGCAAGTATGTGGACCACTTCTGATGGTGATCATTCTGCAATTTCCCTTGGCTCTGTATGAACTACAGGGGTTAGTGGTCTGTGTGGATGACCATTTCCTTTCCCAAAATGTAATGCTTCCATTGTTGGTAGGCTTGCACAATGGAATACATCTCTTTGTCATAAGTGGGATACTTTCAGACTGTGTCTGAAAGTGTCTCACTGTGATATGCCACTAGATGCCCGTGTTGAGTAAGGACTGCCCCAATAGCATAGTTATAGGCATCTGTCTCGACTTCAAATGGTTGTTGCAAGTCTGGTAATGCGAGCACTAGTGCCAAGCAGAGGCGATATTTCAACTCTGTGAATGCCTTCTGTTGAGATTCAAACCAAAATAATTTTTCTCTCTCCTCCCTTGGTGACTTGACTCAAGGGCCAAGTGATATGAGAAAATCCCAACATGAACCTACGGTACAAGTTGGCAAGACCTAGACAGCTGCAGAGCTCTATCAGAGTGGTTGGAGATGGCCAATCCCGAATGACTTGGATATTGGTTGGATCCACATGCACCCCCCGTTCATCAATAATGTATCCCAGATACGGAACTGAGGTCATGCCAAAAGCTCATTTATCCAAATTGGCACATAACTTGTGTTGTTGCAGTGTTTGGAGAACTTGTTGGATGTGGTGAAGGTGCTCTTCCCAACTCTGGCTAAAGATCAGGATGTCATCCAAGTATACCACTACAAATGAGTTGGTGAATGGCCTCAAGATGTCATCCATTAGCCTCATGAAGGTTGCAGGAGCATTCATCAATCTGAAAGGCATAACCAACCATTCCAAAAGGCCCTCCTTGGCTTTGAAGGTAGTCTTCCACACATTGAAGAGTTCAATTGGTACCTGGTGATATCCTGACTTCAAATCGATCTTGCTAAAATATTTTCCCCCCTTCAATTGGTCCAAGAGGTCATCAATCCATGGGATCAGGTACCTATTACACACAGTGATCTTGTTCAGCGCTCGATAGTCAATACAGAGTCTCTAAGTCCCATCCTTCTTCTGTACTAACACGATCAGGCTCCCATAGGGCGATGAACTCAAATGAATGTGACCTTTATGCAACAGTTCCTAAATCTGCCTCTTGATTTCATCATTCTCTAGAATGGAGCACCAATATATTGGTCCATTAGGTAGCGGCACACCTAGGGTTAGATCAATGGAGTTCTTGACCTAATAGTGCAGAGGAACCCCCGTGGGGGAGGTCAAGATGTCCTTGTACTCCTCCATGACCTTGTCCATCTGTAGTTGTCGTGCAGAGGGGCCTTGCCTGGAGGTCATTGCCACCGTCTTTTTCTTTCCTTGAGGGTGTATCATCAGGAAAATAAATTTCCTAGTTTCATAAATGAGCAACCTGCATTGTTCTGCAATAATCAAAGAGATGGCGGTAGGCGATGCTACCTCTAGTATCCTGTAAACCTTATTTCCCAAACTAACAATAACGACACGGGGCCTTGATTCATACACAACATGTCACTTCCACAAGTATGGTTGTCCTAATAATACATCACAAACATCAAGGGGAGCAACATCACACAATACCTCATCCATGGGGGGCTTGATGTTGTATCGAAGGTGACACTGTTGGCTTACACGAAGATCCCGTCCTTAGTGAAGCCACTTGATGGTGTACAGTTATGGATGTTTTATGGTTGGTAAGACCAGCTGCTTCATGACCTCTACTGAAATGAGGTTCTTTTGGCTCTCGTTGTCGACAATGAACTGTAGCGAGAAGCCCTTTACCCACATCTGGGAGTGGAAGAGACACTCCTCCTCCTCTGGATCTTCGGGTTGCTCCTTCTGGATCTTCGTGGTGGCAACAGTGGTGTTGGGCTCCGCATCAATATTTTACTTCCCTTTGTCATTCCCCTTGTCAAGTTCTGACTCAGTGTCAGTACATGCATCTGATTCTGAAACCTTTAGCTCAGCCAGTAGTGACTGCTTGGCCCGACACTCACTTGTGTTGTGAGTGGAGCTCTTATGGAACTCACACCACTTTCCTGTGTCCTTTTTCGGCTTCGCGGTGTTGTTCTTTGCTTGCAGCTTTGGCGGGTTGTCTTGGGCCACCTTGCCTTGGCTTTGTCCTTTGTTCTATAGTTTGGGGGCACCTTTCCCTTGCTTCGGATTCATAGATCCAAAGTCTCGCTTCTTCTATTTAAACTTTTTCTCGATCTTGACGTCATATCGGTATGCAGTGTTGAGTGAGGAGATGTTCAGGAATTCTATTTCTTCCTAGATGTACTTATGCAGGCAGCCACACTATTTGAGTACCAAATGCTGCTTTGAATCCTTGATACCCAACTTTGTGTCAAGGGTATGGAAAATATTGGTAAACTCTGGCACAGCTTGGTCCCTTCCCTGCCGCAGCATGGTCCACTTTATATATTGATCCCCGTAGCCTTAGATAGGGTAGTACTGCTCTTTGATGGTAGTCCAAAATGAATTCCAAGTGGGTGCGGCTGAAAACAATGAAGCTTTACTTTCATCCTTATGCTCGCAGTAAGTTTCCCACCAGTCCTTGACGTGGGGGGGCGACTTTGAGAAGAGCGAAAGTAACCTTTTCCTGGCCGGAAAAATCATGAACAGAAAAATACCCTTCTAGCAGATTTAACCATTTATCTATAGCATCTGCATCTATCTGACCCTCAAATATTTGAATGTCAAAGTTAACTTGTACCTTAAAGGGTGTGGCGCTTCCATAGTAGCTACTAGAAGTAGATGTGTCGCCCCTGGGTAGCTGCTAACAGATCTGGGCCAAGTTTTCCATCATGGCATTCCTTTGTCACTTAAGGGCCTCTTCAAGCAAGATTTTGATAGGATCTCCTGCCCCGTCATATTTCTTTCCATCCGCCATGGGAGTTCGTTGAGATTTGTGAGGCTGGTACTGCAAAGGTTTGAGCAGTTCAAGCCCTAACTCCTTATATCCCGACCTCGTTGGGGACATGCAAAGAAAGATAGAGAAAGAGCAGACCGCTCTAATACCACTAATCTAGATTTAAACAGGAACGCAACAAATTACAAATATAACCATACATATAGAGATGCAATAGAAATAATACTTCATTTCATTACTGTGAAATACTGAAATATGATTACAAACAGAAATGGAAATAAACTAGCTAGGGCAATCGTAGTTTATCTCTGAGAAGAGATGTGGCAGCTACATGCATCTGAACTGTGTTACAATGAGGCTCGAAGGCCTATTTATTGTTGATAAATAATGGAAAACCCTAAACATCTAAAAATCTAACCCTAGAAGATGAAACACCAAACTGTGGGCCCTGTTTGGGTAAATTGGTATATCAACTTCCCGGGGTCGTAACTTTGGCATACAATCTTACAATATCTCATTAGAAAGATCTATCTGAGAACTACAAATTTGGGAAGAGAAACATTAATTCAAGGACCCATATTACTCCCAATTTTCCCAAAAAAACATCGTCTAGGGCCTCAAAACGGCTCCTGAAGTTCAAGACCCGAAAAACTGCTAAAAATAGTAAACTATGCTACAATTAAGGAAACTAAAGAGCTGAAAGAAACAATGGTGGGGGTCCAAGTGGACTTTGCAGGTGGTCACCAATATCCACCTGGATCAATCAGTGCGGTGATGTTGTTACTATTCTTCAACTGATTCGTTAATCACTTTTGTGTTCTTCATGCACCCTACTGAGGAGGAAGGGCCCTCCTCTTTGGCAGGGATTGCAGTGATATAGGTAGTGTACATTCTAGTTTAGTTAATTGATTTATGGTTTCTAGTTGTTGTTGTACAAATCTTGGATTACTTTCTTTGTTTTTTCTATTTGTATTATGTTGTTACACTAAGTTAATCAACAAAATGGTGGTAACCAACTGGAGTATATATTAGTTCCTGTGTGGTGGGGCTTTACTTTGATAGCTGCGAGTTGTTATTTAATTATGTAGAGTTTTTTTATGTCTACACGCATGGTTTGATTTAGCAATTTAGATCAGCAACATCTTTTACAGTTTTTTGCATTATCTTATGCGTGGCTGGAGTGTATCGGCACAGATAGTGCAAACTCCATTGAAACAGCAAAACCTACCCTAGGTTAACAATTAATGTTGCAGTCTCAGTCAATTAAGATTTATTAAAACAACACTACATTTTGGTGTCGTTGCTAGGGATGGTAGTTGACGATACAGTCAACCAAGTTGTTTGTTTGATATAAAGTGTTCCTAGTCCACAGTTGCTGGGTGGTAAGACGAAAGGTAAGAACTTGCGCATCGCTCTAACATACCTGGGTAGGCTCACTATTGTGATTACTAGGACACTTAGGACATTTTGATGTTTTGTTAGTATGTCTTCAGCTCTTCATTCACTGGGTGGTAAGACGAGAGGTAAGAACCTACGCATCACTCTAACATACCTGGACGGGCTCACCACTGTTGAAGACTGAGACACTTAGAGTGTGATTTAATACACATAGGGTCCATGTGTGCACTTGTAGGAATTACAGAGACACTGAAATCACCCCCACTCTAATAAGTCACAGGAACAACGGGTCGTAAAAAGGAAAGGAAGGGTGAAGATTTAGGAAGGAAGACATTTATCAAGGAACTAATCTCCAAGGCGAAACAAGTCCAACTCTCAACGGAATGCAAGGAAAACAAGGCCGCAAAAAGCTTTTAATCCCGTAGTGAAATCAAAAACCTCTAATTCCTCCATCTTGGGACCATATCATTCTAAAGCTAGCACTCATACCCCCAAGACCAAGGATTCGATTCATGAGCAAGAAGGGGAAGCTAGTAGCCAGAATTTGAGGACAGAGGGGAAAGGGGAAACTGAGGGGGAACATCAGACACCTGAGATGTAAAAGCACCTGTTGATTTATAAATATCCAGAAATAGGTAGTGCAGTGAAACAACCAGCCCCAGGGGTATCTGAGTCACTAACCACATCTACAGGGCCATCACAAACATAGCTCGAAGGACATCCGCTACAGCAAGGGTTAGAAGAATTAGTCATGGGGGACAACAATGATAACAATGCTAAAACAGATGCCACTATCACCACCTTTGAGTTCCCAATCGGGAATATCGGAGGTGAAGCTCCTATGAAAAATATTCCTTTATCATCCTTATCATCCTTTCAGGGGATGACTGTGGAAGATCCAGATACATTTTTATTTGATTTTGATGTCTTATGTAGAAGTTATGATTATCTAGCAGCTGCTCAGAAATTAAAGTTATTTCGTGCTACCTTAAAAGGGGCAGCCTTGAGATGGTTCATGGGATTGGGCTCCGCTTCTATTTCAACATGGAATGATATGAAGGAGACGTTCTTGTCAAAGTACCAGGACTATTGTAGGACCAGGGACTTAAGGGAAGAGATATTTAGAATGACACAGGAGGAGGATGAAAGCCTGGAAGATTATGTGGAACAGTTCCACTATAATCTGCAGAGGTCTAAACATAGTGATTTAGACCAGGAAATCTTGAAGACTATATTCATCAAAGGAATGAGGGATGACTGCCTTGAAACCTTGAATCTATTGGGAAAAGGGGATATATCACAAGAGCCATTCACTGAAATTGTAAATCTCTACCTAAGATGCTCTCGAGGATCGTCCAAAGGAAGGAGTACAATTTGGGATGCCTCTATTCGCATACAAAAATTTGTAGGCAAAGGATTAACTAGAGCGAAGATTGGGAATTTGTTTGAAAATTTCAAGACCAATATCCTTAGTACTCTCTCGGCCCATATAACAACAACATAGATCAAGAAGACACAAGTAGAAGCTGACACACCCCTGGCTATGTTCTGTCCGACTTTCCAAAAGAAACACCCTTTCAAGGAATGCGAATTGAACAACATCAACCTATGGAATATCTATGAGCTAGAGCATTCGATAGAGCAATGTCTGGAGCTTCCTAGACTAAAGGCAGTACTCAGAGAGTCAAGCGAATAGGTGCAATCCTCTTACTTCATTACACCGAGGAGGCCATGGCAACCGCGACCTCCAGGTATGTCTCAAGTCTTTTCCTCTTTCAACACGTGGAAAAAATCCTATAATAGCCAGCAATATCCATGGCAATATTCTACCCCTCCTTCAGCACAGTTTCCTTCACCCTAGAACCAAGGGTCTCCATCTCCTCCTGTTCAATATCCTCAACCCCAACCATACCCTTGGAACTATAATTAGAGAGGAAATGCCCAAAATTCAGCTCTGCCTAGACCACCCATGCAACAACAGTTGTAGTTACCTTCTTTCCAAGCTCTTGCTCCTCCACCACCTGTGCGACCCCAACTACCTGTGCAACCTAACCCAAACCCAAACAATAAAGCATCGCAGGGCATAAAGGCTCCAACGACCTTCCAGACCTACATGATTACCCCCGTAGGGCTTAATAAAATATAATTGTGATCGAGCACAGTAATTAACCCTAGTCACTACCCTATCACTACAGAGGAGGACTGTGAACTGTCCAGAGGAGATCTAGGAGGCTCTGAGGCAGCTATTGTGCCTACAACAACTGATATAGAGGAAGTTGTTACATTTGTAACAGTCGTCCCACAAAGAACTGTTACAGTTGTAACATCAAATTCGAGGAAGGCTTATACACCTGTAACAACAAAGACTGTTTTAACACAGGGCACCCCATATCCTCAAAGATTGGCTGAACCTAGGATGACTTCACAACCTGAAACTGATTTTCTTAGGGAGTTGAAAAAATTGTTTGTATGAATTCCTCTTCTACAAGCCCTTACAAAAGTACCCATCTATGCCAAGACTGTGAGAGACTTGTGCATCAAGAAACCTAGGAGGAAGCCTAAAGACCTACCACCTTACAAGTGATGGTAAAGTTATCCGAATTAATGTATGCTCAGCCTCTCCTTACTAAGTACAATGATCTAGGAGATCCTACGGTCACTGTCTACATTAATGATCAGCCCATAGCCAACACATTGATCGATCTTTGGGCTGCCATTAATGTAATGACGAAGGATCTATTTATCACTCTCAGGCTATAGGGACTTAGACATACTCCTACTATGCTTGAATTACTAGATAGGTCCCGTGTTAAACCCGAGGGGATGCTAGAGGATATAGTGATTATGATAGTTTCCTGGAGATATCTTACTGATTTCCTTATCTTACAGCCCAAATCCAATTTGGGGGGGCATCCTTTGATCCTAGGGAGACCTTGGCTAGCCACTGCACATGCATTTATAGGCTTCAAGATGGGATCTAGGGTGATCTTGAACGACCAGGCAACACAGAACCTTAATCTTTATCCCCCAAAACCAAATATGGATGTGTACAACCCTTGGTGGGATGAGTTTGAGCCTGAGTCAGATATTTCCCTGCCACTCCTCACTATGGGGAAAGCCCAGTATCTCAAAAATGAGATAGAAGATGATGTCATTAATGGTTTTATTAGTAATTCACTTTCTGTTGCTTCTATTAAAAATGAAAATGAGGAAGAAGAGATGGAAGATATAGATTTTGAACAAATGAGTAAGATATAGGCTTTTGCATGGGATTATACGGATATGGAAGGGATCCACCCTAGCCTATGCACTCATCGTATTTATTTGAAGGATGGCTGCAAACCAGTCAGACAACCACAGCGCTGCATGAACCCTGCATTAAAGGAGGTGGTGAAAGAATAACTACAAAAACTCCCGAGTGCTAATTTTATTTATCCAATATCTTACAATCAGTGGGTGTCACCATTTTTCATCATTCCTAAAAAGAATGGCAAGTGGAGAGTTTGTGTTGGTTATAGAGAACTCAATAAGGCCACTCAGAAGGACCATTTTCCCTTACCATTTATAGATCAAATCCTCGATACTCTCTTTGGAAAGAAATTCTTTTCATTTTTGGACAGATTTAGTGGCTACAATCAGATACAGATTTCCCTGGAAGACCAAGATAAAATGACATTTACTTGTCCTTGTGGAACCTATGCATACAGAGTACTTCCTGGGCCCTGTAATGCGCCAACAACCTTTCAAAGGGCAATACTGGGAATTTTCTCTGACTTATTGAATGACTGCCTGGAAATCTTCATGGACGATTTGACACCTTATGAAGATGCTTTTGAAATAGCATTAGTTAATCTGGAAAAAGTACTAGAACAGTGTGTACAGACTAATTTTTCCTTGAGCACTGAGAAATGTCACATGATGATGACTGAAGGGGTCGTTCTTGGACACTCCATTTTTGGTGACAGAATCAAGGTAGACCCTACAAAAATAGAGGCAATTCTAAAAATTCCAACCCCCAAAACGCAAAAAGAGGTACGTAGTTTCTTGGGGCATGCAAGGTATTACAGGAGATTTATAGAAAAAATTTCAAAAATTGCATCACCATTAATTTCCTTACTCATGAAATATGTTGATTTCTTGTGGATAGGGAAGTGTGAGCAGGCCTTCTTAAAACTAAAATGTTGTGTATCAGTAGCTCTGGTCTTGCAAGGACCTAATAGGGAACTGTCATTTCACATAGCTATGGATGCATCGAATATTGATGTAGGTGTTGTTTTGGGCCAACTAGAGGATAAGAAACCTTATGCTATTTACTGCAGAAGAAAAAAATCTAACCCCGACTGAGCTTAAATACACAGTGACCGAGAAGGAGTTCTTAGTAGTTGTGCATGCCATCAATAAATTCTGACATTGCATCACCGGGTATCAAATATTTGTACACATTCACCACTCTACCATTTGTTTTTTAATGAATAAGCCAATTACAAATGGTACACGTTGGTTATTGTTGTTACAAGAATTTGATATCACTATTGTAGATAAGCCTGGAAAAGACAATTTAGTAGCTGACTTTCTTTCTAGGCTAACTATTGATGATAGTTGCACTCCCACTCAAGATTCTTTCCCTGATGAATATCTTTTTGCTATTTCTATTTACTCACTTTGGTATGTTGATATAGCCAATTATCTTGTTGCAGGGAAGTTTCCATAGTATTTGTTGTCCAAGGAGAAAAGAAAAATAATACAACAAAGTGCTACATATACCTAGATAGATGGGAACCTCTACCACATTAGACCAGATTTCCAGACCAGACGTTGTGTTAGAGAAGATGAGGTCTTTGATATCCTTAAAGTCTTTCATGAGGAACCCTGTGGAGGACACTTTGCAGACAAACAGATAGGATACAAAGTCCTTTCAACAAGGTATTACAACTGACAATATTTCAGGATGCTAAGAAGTTTGTGAAGGGATCTGATAGTTTTCAAATGATGGGTTAACCACTGCAATTAGATGTGGTGTCGTTACAACCCCAAATCGTCCTAGAACCTTTTGAGAAGTGGGCTCTAGATTTTGTAGGACCAATTAATCCTTCATCTAGGCAAAGATCCTACATCTTGGTCTGCACTGACTATGTCACAAAATGGGTTGAGGCGAAGGCACTAACTAGAGCCACAAATCAAGTTGTCTCAGAATTTTTGTTTGAAGACATCTTTGTTCGATTTGGCATACCCAAGGAGATAGTCACAGACAGAGGGCCCCAGTTCACATCTCATAAGATCCAGGAGTTGTTCGAGAAATATAAAATCCATCACATAATCACAACATCTTATCATCCACAAGAAAATGGCCAAGTATAAATCATTAACAAAGTCATTGAGGGGATCCTTACTAAGACTGTGGCCAGTCATCGAAGAAATTGGGTTGAAAAACTTCCAGAAGTGTTATGGGCGTACATGACTACATGAGGAATACCATTGAATTCTCACCATATGAACTTGTGTATGGAAAAAACCATTTATTCCCTATTTAATTTGAAATCAAGACACTAAGGATAGCATTGCAGGTCAATTTGAATTTGGCTACAGCACAAAGGCAGAGATTGAACCAGCTCAATGAATTGGAGGAGAAATGGTTGGCTGCTATCTAGCAAACATAGATTATCTAACATCATAGAGCTAAGTGGCATGACAAATTTATAAAGAAGAAGTTCCAGAAGGGAGATTGGGATCTGTTATATGACTCAAGGTTTAAATACATCAAGGGTAAGTTCTGCACCAGATGGCTAGGTCCTTATGAGGTAGATGCAATCTTTGGCAATGGGACTGTAAATTTGGTGACCATTAATAGTGCGAGGACACCATTACTTGCAAATGGGCACCGTCTTCGGTTATATCACAAACCTACCTCAATGGATTCAATTTTCAACATTGTCACAAATTCGGATCTACATATTACGGGAGCAAGGGAAAGCCCCCCTGTGCTGCAAAAATTTAATTTTTCCAATAAGTGTAACTAAAAATCAACTTCATTTGGCGGTCGTTACACCTTCAAACTTCAAAAAAAAACAACAACAACAACAACAACAATAATAATAATCTGGCTGTGGAAACCTTTCCCAGGCACAAACAGACACTTTTGTAGCAGTTGAAAACCACCTGGTGGTGACTGTTACACACATTGTAACAGAATTTGTTATTTCAAAGCATATCTTACGATAAGTGTTGCTACATGATCTTTTCTTCTTTTTCTTTTTGTAAAAATTAAAATAATATATATCAGTCATCTTGGTTGTTACACCTGTAACATCCGACAACTTTTCAAGAATACACGAGATATTTTATTGTAATAAGTAGCAAAACATCACCATGATCCTCTTCATCAAAATTAAGTTCACGCGTCTCGCTACCTGACCCTGGTTCGCACGTCGTGCCGCTCATTACTTCGCCCCACGTCACCCAGATATGTCATCGAAAAGGTAATATTGAATTCATTTTATTTTATAATTATGGAAACTTAACATGACTATTGATGGCCGAGGATGCCTGTCATAATTAAGCTGGGAGGGGAATGAATCATATGGTGACATGACCTTCAGATGACTTGTGTGTTGGGTTGTGTTATATTCTTTCCACGACTAACCTACGTAGTGAACCGGGGGGTTA
>APFE031551234.1:0-18474 GCA_000404065.3 Pinus taeda
GGCCCTATAATTCCAGCTGCTCAAACTCAAGATCTCAAGAAACCAGTAGCCACAGACTCCATTGCCCAATGGACTAACTTTATCTGTAGATCTCCACTTTAAGTACAGAAAGACATCCTTCCAACCAAACATAAACCAAAAACCTTTACTTCATAACTAGCCTAATATCACCACAGAACAGAGACAAACCTTATAGAGAGAGCCCTCTCTGATAATAGCTGGGCTAGGAGCTGTAATCCAAAGATTGGGTAGTGGTTACCCCGACCGTATTCCCTTGGGAGTCATAGGGAACAACTTGGGTGTTAACAGGGACTACGGATGTTACCTGGGACTAGCTCACCCACTTGGCTTGGTAACTATATATTAGTCCGTACTTAGATATTATATAGCTTATATATAGGGATATATATTATAACTATTAAGATGGTATTATATAGCTATTAATATATAATAGGGTATATATCCTAGTATACCTCCTATGTCCCCTATCTTATAATATACTAGTATACTTACTAATAATATATTATAGGGTTCATAGTATAATAGTCTCCTCTTATTATAAGATATATCTTTATACCTATATTATAGTATATATAATATAATGATGCCTATATTATTATACTTAATATTAATATTAAGTATAATAATAATTAACAAAATAGGGTGTGGATTATTATATTCTAATATCTCTATATATCATTCTATTCCCTAGTATGAAACATGGGAACATTTATATATCTCCATTTCCTCCTTTTTACACTAATATATATAGGGTATAGCAGCTATAGATGTAATTATTCCATTCCATATTTCCACACCTCTTGTAATTGCTTAAAGCCAGTTGTCATAGCGAGTAAGAAAACAACCACTTTGTCGCTCAAGCAAGAGAGAAAAGCCATGCCCTAAAGAGAATAAGTACGACAAGGCATGCCATGCAATAATTGATAATGATGGGTAGGGGCTATATCTGGGAGGTTCAGTTAGGGAAATGGACATTGATTTCGATCTGAGAGTATTCAAGGTAGGTAACAAGTGTTCCGACTACTTCGTATTGAAAGCCTCTCAGTGAAATCGAGTTGGTGGTGAACCTGACAAAAAATAGGGTTCTCTGCCGGCATTAGGATGGTTAGTGGTAGATTCCCATCATCTTTCAGCCCCTATGACCATGTTTGTGTGGTACACACAACATGCCTCCTAATATCGAAAACACCCACCTTGATATATAAATACTAAGATGAGAATTCTTGAAATGTTGCAGATAATGATACATACATATTATTACTCATAGCATAGGATTACGGTTATTATATTACTTTTCACACTTAGGCTTTGAATACGGTCGCTTATCAGCCCGTTGATAATAATCATAGTATTCTAACAGATGATGATTCTTTTCATTATCATGCTCTTCGTGCTACTGCTTTTAGTGCTACTAACCTTCGTGGTACTCTCGAAGCTTCTTATATTCATCATGATCATGATCTGCGTGAGATAAGGCATCGTCTTTCTCTATTTTTGACTATATCATGCCCTGTCATTTACTACAATGCACCCGTCGTTCACAGTGCCTAGTTCCTTTAGGGGGCATGGGGTACATATCTTTTTTTTTTCCATCTGGCCAATCAACAATGATCGAATTGTGAGCTAGGGAGTCGAGGAACCAACCAACGACAGTTAAACCCAATCTGTAAACGAGACAGAATCGTAAAGGAGTGGCAGAAGTTGGATGATAGAAGCAAGGAACAGGAAGGAAAGCAGGGAGATAGAGAGACAGGCTATCACTTACCCATTAACATATTGTGAGTCAGCTAATGCTCTGAAATTGAAAGAACTATTGAAAAAGGAGAATGCTTAATGCATGTATGTCTCTAGCATTTGGCTCATCACAAGAAGACGTTTGTATTCACCATCAAACTAAGGTATGGCTCTCAATTTGATAGGAGGACTATTCCTTCAACCCCTAACTAAGGTATGGCTCTCAATTTGATAGGAGGACTATTCCTTCAACCCCTACCTTGCCTGAGGACCAAACCATGTTTCATGAGGATACTAGTATATTATATAGTGATAGCCTACTTGCCATGTAAGCCTAACGCCATGACCTCGAAAGGGATTAAGAGGGTAGGAAATCGCAAGCACCGAGATGGAGGCGAGTGGGATGACGTGGGAATGGGAACGGTGGCAGCAGGTAGTTGGTTGTAGCAGACCAATGGGGAAGAGGCCATATGACCCCACCATCCATGCCAGCCCGGTAAGTGAAACTTGGTGGGAAGTAAAGGTTGCTTCTGGTAGTGCATTGGAAGGGACCGAACAAGATGACGTGGGTCAGTTGCATGGCCATGCACTTATCCCAATAGAGCTTTCACTAATGGAGGGAGGATCCATAACTAGATCATCCTAATGCTATGTTCTTGGCGGAATAAAGAGTCACCACAAAAGACGAGGTGTTGGGATAACATGAACCTACGGAGGCTTGGGCTTAGGAGGAGGATGTAAAAGGGGTCTCTTGTCCATGTAAGTCCAATGGAGAGTAGCCGATAGGTAACTAAATGTGTAGTTTGGGAACGGCTGGGAGAGAGCAAGTGGGGTGTTGTATTGAGTGGGACCCAACTAGAAGGCGTTTGGCTAATACAAGAAGTCTAGGTCCTTGAGTTTTCGAGGAGCATGATTGATATATCTGTGTGTGTGAGTGTGTTTGTGTGTGTGTGTGTAGATATATATATATATATATATGGAACTATTAACTCGAAATTAAAAAAAAAAAATACCACATTCCGCTAACCACTTTAGGGTTGGGTGAGGTCATAAGATCATATTTGATCTATGTCAACTAGCATTAAGCCAACTAACCTTGATTAGATTCTAGGTTGTTTTATTTCCATGAAGCATTTTGACTAGTCATAATCCTTGTTATCTTCTTGAAGATCCACCCTATTAAGGATTTCATAAACATGCCAATGGTAATGAGGAAATTCATTTTTCATCCATATCCAAAAACAACTCTCTATCCTCAAAATCATTAGATGAAATGATAACGACTACCAACATTTATATGTCTAAATCTAGCATGACCTAGACTAATGTATTAGAGAGGTTGCTTTTCTAAACCAAGATGGAAGAGGAAATGTAAGTGACATAGAGATGACAATAATTGAACAATATATTTTTGTTATCATCATCAACCATTATGATTAACATAATGCATTTAAATTTGTTAAATTATTAAAAAAAATGCAGAAATCTCTTAAAATATAAATTTTAGCATTCTTTTAAGAGATTTTAGGGAGAGCCAAAGTTACTTAATACTTAAAAAAAGAAAGACGACAAACCATGAAGTGAGCCCTCCTATCAACTTCTTAAATGACACATTTTGAAGGACTAGAAAGTTGTTTAATAATTAAAAATAAATAAAATGAAGTGAGCCCTTCTATCAACCTCACACGGGGATACAACCTCTTCCGTATGGTGAGGATGTGGATTTTTTTTTGGGCAATGGGGTGCTGATGTGGTTTTATTTGGCACGATGGCACCTAAGGTTTTCAGCTTGTTGGATTGAAACTTTCAGATTATAACAAACACTCCAATCATTTATTTTCAATTACCTAAAATATAAACCACAGTTAATTATTAAAAACAATTAAAATATCAAATCAACACACTGAATCGGTATCATATCATCGGATAAATTACATTTGAGGGCAGAATATCACAAAGTCGGCTTTTGGTTTTTTAGATATAGGCACCAAAATATATGACTATAAATGTAGGCGAAGCCAGCATTGATTTAGTATAAAAGCCTGCAGCGCGCAGAGATTCTTCACATATTTGAGGTCCTCTGGGTTTAATTTGCATAAAAGTACTTTTAAGTGTTTTGTCTTTGTGGATACTGCGAGGCAAGGAAGAAGAAAATGCTGAGGCTCTGATTTACTAAAATGGCGTTTTATGATGATGAGGATACTAATGACAGTTACAGCGATGAAAGCGAAAGCAATGAAAGCGAAATCGAAGTTTCTGATGAAGAATTAAAAAGTTATAGCAGGGTGGACAAAATAGCCGGTGATTCCAATGGCAGACATATGAATTACACCGTTTTAAGTTTGGAAGACATTTCTGAGCGTCAGCGCAATGTTATAGCAACCCTTTCTGATGTGCTTTCTCTGACTGAAAGCGAGACCGCCATTCTTTTGCGTCACTTCAATTGGCATGCCGAAAATGCCAACTACCAATGGTTTGCAGATGAGGAGAAAGTGAGGAATACTTTGGGGTTATTGTTGCAGCCCGGCCAAAAACATGAGCCCAAAGAAGCAGAAAGGAAGGAGATAACGACCTGTCAGATTTGCTTTGATGATTACGACATGAGAGACATGAAGGCACTTAAGTACTGTGATCATTTATATTGCCAGAATTGCTGGCGAGCTTATATTCACACATCAATAAATTATGATGGTTTAGCATGCCTCAACTTACGATGTCCATTTCGAGATCCACCATGTCGTGCTATTGTGAGTGAAGACATGGTTTTTTCTTTGGGGTTATCTGACGAAGATAATAGGAAATATAGAACATATGCTGTGAGGTCATATGTTGAACAGAACATTATGGTTAAATGGTGTCCAGCACCCGACTGTAAATACTGTGTGGAGGTTAATTTTGTTTCTAATGTAAGTCAGGAGGTTGTGTGCAATTGCTCCTATAAATTTTGCTGGAACTGTTTAGAGGAGTCTCATCGTCCAATAGACTGCGGCACAGTCAAAAACTGGGTTGATCAAAGCAAGGATGGTGATGCACTCAGCATGTACTGGATACGTAGTAATTCCAAGCCGTGCCCAAAGTGTAAACGACCAATCGAGAAAAGCCATGGGTGTATGAAAATGAAATGTATACCTCCGTGTCAGTTTAAATTCTGTTGGTTATGCCATGATTGTTGGGATAACGATAGTTATGGCGGTCATAGTTGCAACAAATATAGGCCTGAAGCTGCAACATCAGGAAAAGATGATGGAAATCAACCCAATTCGGCCACCTACGACCATGTTAAGGAAAAGGTTGCGAAAGCATCTTCAAATAGATTGGTATTTTATCTGGAAAGATGGAAGGAAAATGAAAGGTCTGAGCGAAAGGCCTTATCTGATTTGCAGAGTGCGCAAAAGGTACAACTTAAAAGGCTGAATGACTGTTTGTGTGGTTGGGCAGGGTTCAAATGTGTGGAAATGGCGTGGTTACAGATAGCAGAATGCAGGCGCATGCTGAAATGGACATATGCGTATGGTTATTATTTGACTCCGTCTGGCAATCGTAATGCTGATCTTGCTAAACTAAAACAAGAATTATTTGAATTCCTGCAACGTGAAGCTGAAAATGGTTTAGAACAACTTCATCAATGCGCTGAAGATGAACTGCAACAGCATATAGACAGTGCCCTTCAAGCTAAAGCTGATACTGAGATTGGGAAAAAGGCTTTGAAGGATTTGGAGAACGTCTTTATAAGACTTGAAGAGCTAACAAAGTCAACTGCCGCCCATTTTGAAAAGTTAATTGAGGCGTTTGAAAACGATCTGTTAGAAGTTAAGAATACACGAGTAGGGTGCCCAAAGGCAGCTAGGACCAATTAGTAACTATTGGTTGTAGTCTTCATCATTTTCTTGCTTGTTTTTTGTTACGAACAAAAAAATGGATTTTGGTTTATAGGCAACTAATTGCCTACTTTGGTTTCGTTTTACGTTTATTATCATTGGCAACTAAGGGCATACTTTTGGTTTACAGGCAGCAACGTGCCTAATTATTGTTTTAGTTTGAGTAGGGTTTATTTTTTATTCGAAATACAAAGATGTTGAATGTATTTGAAGGATGTTATTTGTGTTCATTCATCTGCTTGCAATATCAAAGTTGTTGTTGAACTGACTAGAAGTATTTTGCCTTTATCTAGTCTTATCATTAGTCTTTGATGGCAATTCATAAATTATCATTTGTTTTTGATGGCAATTCATAAATTAGGAGTATAGTGTACAGTAACATTTTCTTCCTTTTATGGTTCTTTTCTCTATTTTATAACTTCCTGATATATTATAATTTCCTATAGTTAAGTTGTTGTAGTATATTGCTATGAGTGGTTGAACTTTTAGACTATTATTAAAATTGACATTAATGTAAAAGTACTTTTCAACACATCTCCTTCTAGTACATATACAGGCAGAACCAGGTAGCAGATTTTCTTTCAAAGATATGAATCAACAAAGACCCAAGTAAGTTTTTCTTTGATGCATAGTTCAGATGCTTTAATGAATGCTGGAATATTTTCTTATTTTATAAAAACTGTATTAAGGCTAATACAATGATAGATGGAGAGTAACACCTATGATGTGACATTTTGAGATATAGAAATCTTCAGGGCATAGACAATACTAAATTGATATTAGAATAGAATTGTAACAGTTGTTGTAAGGAATGTAAGGAATGGCTTACACAAAAACTCTGTTATTGAAACAATTATGTACAAAATTTTATGAGATCTTGTACTTGTGTAACAAGTAGGCTGGTTTTATTTAAGTATATATGCATTAACTATTATTTTGTTAGAATTAAATTTCCATTCAGGTTTAATTGTGGTTTTTGAGGGCTACATATTTAGTTCCATAATATAGAAAGCAAATATTGATTAGTTGATGCCTTATTTATGACGTTGCAACTTGGCAAGGTATGAACCATCACATAACTTTCAAAGAAAGAGGAAACAAAAACAACATAGACAACATGATGAAATGACTAATAGACACAAACTTCCAAGGTTTAATGTTTTTTAATATTTTATTTAGTAAGAGGTAATTCTTCCCCTCAACTTGCACAATCCTTTGGTATTTTTTGAGACAAGTCTTCCTGATTTTGTTTCAAGGAAGTAAATCTAGAGCTTGGGTTTTGAAGTCTATAAATTCATCCATCACCACTAGCTTAATTTGATATTTTCCAAGCAGGTCAGCTAAGTAGAAATGTGAGAATTCATGTCATAATATACATATTTTGCATCCATGAACATTCTATAGGCTATATTGCAGTATGACAACTTGCACAATTTTGATCTCCTTAGGTGCAATTTCTCCTTCTTTAGCTTGCTACAGGACCATAGAAAATGGAAAATTTACCCCAACCCACATAAACCTCACAATTATTAAGTTTGACCTTCACTATATTGGATTCAAGTATTTTCTTACCTCTGCCCAAAATACATCTAGTGCAAATGCATTGAAGCAGTTGATTATTGCTTGTTGAACATGAATCCCAAGCCCATCCAATACCCTCATTATGGAGAGTAGAATATGTCTAGGTTGTCTAGCACAAAACAAAATAATATTTAGGACATGCCACCATATTATGCAGAGTGAAAGTAAACTAATCATACATATATGCATGATTCCAAGCACTGAAATAATAAATCAACCCATGAAAGCACAGTAAACACTTATCAGAGTGAAGAGGTAGGAATCATGCCCTTTTTTTGTTTGACATATTCAAAGGAATCATGTGGAAGAGGATTGGTAAACAAATTTGTAACTTGTTCCTTTCAAGGAACATATTCCAACTTGACTTTTTGTTCAAGAATTTTCTCTCTAAGAAAATAGTCTTTGATTGGGATTTGCTAAGTTTTGGAGTGCATGTCTGTATTTTTATAGATACTTATGGCAATATGTTGTCACATAGAATAGGTATAGGTTGAGGGCGAGTGAACCTAATGTCTTGCAATGGTTGGATCATCCTTAGAAGTTTAGTACAACAAGAGGAAGCAATAACATATTCTACTTCAACAGTTGATAAAGAGATACAACTTTGTTTCTTACTAAACCAAGAAACTAAATGAGGACCCAAATAGAATTCTCCTCCACTAGTAATTTTTTGGTCATCAACATTACCTACACAGTCTCGAAAAGTCTTGATTTTTGGGATACAATAGACCAAAATCTTCAGTGCCTTGTAGATACTTGGATATTCGCTTGACTACTTAGAGATGAATTTCCTTAAGATTTTCTTGAAATCATCCAACTATGCCAAATGCATGCATAATGTTTGGTCTTGCACATCTAATATAGATCAAGTTGCCAATCATAGATCCCTATTTAGATTGATTAACTGTAGGAAAATCATCATTATCGCTTACATTACACCTCGTTTCCATTGGTGTACATACATGTTTGCAATACTCCATTCCATATTTCTTCATAATCGGCTTGAGATACTTTGTTTGAGAGAGAAAGATACCATTTTTAGTTTGATTAATTTGAAGACCAAGAAATAACTTTAGCTCACTAAGTACAAACATTTCAAATTCATGCTGCATGGCTAAAGCAAATCCTTGATTCATAGATTCAACATTGCTTCTGAATGTGATGGCATCTACATAAACTACTACTCTTAAAAGCTTTTGTTTTCCAAATTTAGTATACAAGTTGCTATTTGTAGATCCTTTCTTAAACCCTTGTTCTTCAAGATACCTTTCAAGATGATAATACCATGCACGAGGAGCTTGTTTTAATCCATATAATGTCTTCTTAAGTTTGCAAACAATAATTTTATCATTGCCAAGTATGAATCCTTCACGTTGTTTAATATAAACTTCTTCTTCTACATCCCCATTTAAAAATCCAAATTTAGCATCCCTTTGATATACCTTAAATTTATGAAAGCTGGAAGATGCAAGGAATATTCTTATGGCTTCAAGTCTAGCTACACGTGCAGAAGTCTCTTCAAAGTCCATATCTTTATGTTGACAATATATTTTTCATACAATTTTTGTTGTGTTTCGAATTACTTCTCAATTTTCATTTAATTTGTTTTTAAACGCCCACTTTGTTCCAATTACATTTTTTTATGAGGCCTTAATATAAGTTCCCATGTCTGGTTCTTTTCTATTTGATTAAGTTCTTCATGTATCACCTTAACCCAACATTCACCCTTGCTTACTTAATTCACATTCTGAGGTTCAATTGTGGATAGCAAGGCTAAGTGACTAGATGATCCAACAAAAGTTCTTCTAGTTTATATTCCTACTTCCTTATCACCTAGAATTTGAGATTTAAAATGATTATTCTAAACATAACCTGATGGAATCTTTTCTGTCGTACTTGTATTTTCATATCCTTCTTCTAATGCTTCTATTTCTTCTTCTCCTACAACTTCTTGGATTTTAGTAGGGAGAGGTTCGTCATCTTCTTATGCTTCCTTTTTGGTACCTATAGATGCTTCATCAATCATAACATATATACTTTGAACAGTATTTTGAAAAATTTTATTATAACATTTATGTCCTTTGCTTCTGCAAGAGTATCCAAGTAGTATTCCTTCATCAACTCTGGATTCAAATTTTCCAAGCTTATCATCATTTTTCTTTATGAAACATTTTCTTCCAAAGATTCTAAAGTGTTTGTAAGTTGTAGGTTTACCATCCTAGAGTTCATATGGAGTTTTATGATTGTTTACTCGAGCATGAGCCTTGTTAAGTATATGCATGGTTGTATGTATTCCTTCTCCCTAGAAGGTGTGAAGTGTTCCTAACTCATCAACCATGGAATGTGCCATTTGTTCAACTATTTTGTTCATTCTTTCTCACACTCCATTTTTTTGAGGAGTTTTAGCTATGGAAAATTGTCTTTTGATGCAATGTTTTTCACAAAAAATTGAAAAATTCATCTGATATAAACTCTCCTTCTCTATCATATCTAAGACATTTTATTTTTAGATCCAATTAATTTTCTACCAAATCCTTGAATATTTCAAACTTTTCAAATGCCTCATCTTTATACTTTAGTAAACCAACCCAACACATTCTTGTAAATTCATCAATCGATAAAATGAAGTATTGTTCACCACGAGGATACTTCTTTCTCATAGGTCCAAATAAGTTAGTGTGAAAAAGTTCAAGGGGTTTAATTAAAGTAGCTTCTTTAGCTTTAAATTGAACTCTCAATTGCTTACCAAATTGACATTATTTGCAAATGCTATTTTCAGGTGGAGAAATGTTGGGCAAGTCATGAACTACTCCCATCTTGCTTGATTTGTATAACTGGGAAAAGCTGAGGTGGCCTAACCTTCTGTGCCCAAGCCATGTTTCTTCATATTTTCTCAAGAAACAATGCTCTTTATCCCCCTAGGATATATACATTGCTTGGAGTTATGGTTCCCTTGATTATGATCTTACCTATATTCAAATTTCCTACCATGCAATTCTTTGATATGAAAATAACTACATGCCCTTGATCACACATTTCACTAACACTTAACAAGTTATGTCTTAGCCCATCAACGAATAATTCATTCTCAGCCTTGACCTTTTCTTTTAGAAACAAAAATCCTTTTCCTTTAATGGTATAAACTGAGTTATTACCAACAAGGTCAAATCATGGAGTTGGGTTACACTTTTTGGTGAAATGAGGGCATGTTTTTTTGAAAAATGGATGCTCAATCAAGAAATTTTAAGTGCTTGATCGAGCAATTTTTAAGTGTTGAATTGACCTGTTGAGGCACTTAAAAATAGCTTGATCAAGCATTTAAGAAAACTCTTGATCGAGTCATTTTCTAACCCGAGTTAATGGCTCAATCTAAACATTGGGTCGATCAAAAGATATAACTCGACCGAGCATTATTTCTACTTCAAAAACCCTTTTAGTGACGCGTACAAGTCATTTTTCTTAGACCGCGAGAGGAAAAGGAATTTTATAAAATATTTCTAAGCTCCACTCGGATGGAGGAACTCAATCTATCTACCCATAAACTCTGTGAACGACCCAAAGGCTCAAGTCGAGGTAGGTTTCCTATCATTTTTGTCTCTTTTATTTAATTTTTTTCTACAAAATAAAATAAATTAATTTGAAAAAAACCTAACATATAAAAATTGGAAAAAATAAAAGACTTAAAAGTCACCATGAAAACCATAAAAAACCACCAAAAAACACTTTAAAACGACTTAGAAAACCGCCAAGGAAAAACTATAAATTAGGTTTTAATAATTTTTTTGTATACATTATCTACAATATTAACATGTTTACTATAAATATTTTCTATGATAAATTTTATTTTTAATTATTTTATGTTTTAAATTTTTTATTTCAAGATTTTAGTGAAGTGAATTTTCAAAAGGCAATTGTTTTTTTTCATTAAAAATGAATTTTAAATTTCAAACATATATGCCCAACAAAATTTAAAAACCAAAAACAATTAAACTATAGAACTCCAATAAACAAATAAATTAGGAATTTTAAATTGACATAATGAATATGGTTGCTCATGGTAAACCTCTATTAAATCAAATAAGAAATTCTATTTCATTTTTATTTTAAATTTAAATAAATTGTTTTTAATAATAAATATAGTAATTTGTTTTATAAATTTAATTGTACTTAATTAAAATTCTAAGGGCAATTTTTTCTAGTTAAATTTATAACCAAATATATATATATATATATATATATATATATATATATATATATGAAATAAAGTATGACATAACTATAACTATATATATATAGACACACACACAACATAACTAGATAAATAACATAGTTATAGTTATAACATTTTTCTCTCTCTCACACACATATATATAATATTTAACATAGTTTTATAACTATTCAACATAATGTGTTCTTCATAATTTAACATAAAATGGGTGATACTCAACAACTTTTTTAAGAGATGAGTTGATCTATAAACTGTAATTTTCCTTGAAATTTTCATTACTCATATTCTCATATTCATTTAATATAATGATACATGATAACTAGATATGTCTTAGTACTCACCCTTATTAAATTTATTAGTTGAGTAATGATTTTGTAACTTACACTTCCTATAAAAAAATTAACTATATAATACAACATAGCACAATTGTATTATATATGTGTGTGTGTGTTTAAGTTTCAACAAGTCATCATTGATACATACATTAAATCCATGATGAAAAATATGTTTAAAGTGAATATATAACCATTTTGACTCTTTTCTAATTTGTATCATACCGTTTCATTATGTAGTGTGTCACACCAAAAATATAGTCTTCATGTTCTTGCACCTAGTACATGTCATGTGTCAAAATAAAACATTATAAGGACTTGCCTTATGGAGTATTTCATTGGCATGAAGTTTTATTAGTTTTTTCGAATAGGTTTATTTCAATCTTTTTCATATATCTACATATTTATTCTCTATGAATAAAATGCATTATTTATAAATGGGAAAAAGTTTAAGTTAGATTTTCAAGATCACATTTTTCAATTTTGTTTCCATGGAACTCAATACTTTGGTTGATAATATATCAAAATAGTGACTATATTTAGTTTAGGACTTTAGCCTAGATTATTCTACTCGAGTTTATAAATGTCTTTTTTGTCAGTTCATTCTTTCATTGTCAACATTTTTTATTGGATTAGTTTATATGTATTAAATGTAATTTGCAGAGCCATCTCTCATACACCCCCAACCATATCCTATTGGAGTTTTGGGGGATATGTTATACATGGTTGGGCTAGATCACATAGCCATACTAGAGTGTTTGTTCCACTCATAGATCCAAGCTATGAGACAAGTTAGAGTGTCATAGGCATTGTTTATGTCTCTGTTGATGATCTTGCTACAGACAATGGACCTTCTTTACCTGTTGCAAGTATCCATCTTGCATTTTAAATATTCTTTAAACTTTATGTGTTTATGTCTCAAAATTGTCTTTATTTTTTAAATCATTCTCAATTGATGTGTTTGAATTTAATGTATATTATATTATGCTTCTAGTTTATTATATGTATGTATGTATGTATGTATGTATGTATGTATGTATGTATGTATGTATGTATACATATACATATACATATACATATACATATACATATATGTGTGTGTGTGTGTGTGTGTGTGTGTGTGTGTGTTAAATTATGTTTATTATTTGCAAACCCTTAATAGGGTGAAGGCAAGGATCAAAGTGCAGTGTCGATCCCTCTCTGTAACAATGCTATATCTAGTATCACAATTGAGGATGTTAGGGCCAACAAACATCGATCACTTGAGCATTGGATAAAATCTCTGCGAGTTCATCTACTATGCGTAGCTTGTCTCTAATGTTGGGTAACATCAACAAGTTGATTGAGACATATCAATGGGTGGGCCCACAAAGTGATCTCCTATATTCCATACATAGGATTAGGAGGCTAGAGGTTAGAGGCCCACATACTTGGAAGGTGATGAAATATGCCACCAAGAACATTGATATTTTTAGGGAGTTGTTTGACATCCCTTGGGAATGTCATGCTAGACATCCTAGTTAGATTCTGCTAAATAGTTTAACTACATTAATGCGGCCCCTTTTGTTTATGATCAATTCATTGGACCCTGGGGATAGTTCCGCTACCATGACCAAGTCACCATTTACTTTGCTAATCATATATGTGCAGAGTTTGTGCCACATATGAGGTCAAATTACACCAACACTGGGTTTGAGTTTTATGGACCCAGTTTGGGACATAATTATGAACGTGTAGGGGCTCGTAGGGACCCTGTGCATGTAGCACCACCTCCTATATTGTTACCATGACCATCTTAGAGGATGGTATTGTTGATAGAGATAGAGAAGTCATCACAACTTGGCACTGAGACTAGGCATACCATTGCAGATAGCATGCAAAGGACATTAGCTATTGCAAATGTCACATTGAGTGGAGAGATGAGCAGACCACCTTCATTGCCTCGTGGCCCACTAGTTTCATTAGGTGATGATTCATATCTCAAGATTCTAGGGCATGACCAACTTTTTCATATGCACATACATGTCGTGATACCATTTGTGACACTTGGAGGGTGTACATCCCACGTGACATAGACCTGGTACATATATGTGAAAATTTTGACTCCAATCATCAAATTGTACATTTTTTATATTAATAAGTTTGTCTAGGATTGCATTTATATTAATAATTTCATGATAACATGCATGCACAACCTAGATACAAAAATCAACTTTTGAAGTCATCTAAGGAGGTAGTTGACTAGCTAGAGTAGCCTCCTCTAGTGCATGGTTTGATGGCTCAGTCTCCTCCACCTCCACCTCCACCTCATAACATTCATGGACTAATAATTGAGGTGAATTTTTGTATTCTTAAGATTTCAACATTTTATTTTTTTTAAGTTACATGTATGCGTGTTAATTAATTCATAGACTAATTATAATTTGTCTTTGTCATTTTGTACAGAGCCCTAGATGAAAAGAGGTGCCAATGTTGTAGTTATATGAACACATAAGTGGGATGTTGGGTATGAAGGCATTGATCCACAACCAGGGGAGAACCAAGCCCATATTGATTAGTGCCCCATCCCACCTAACTTCCATTTTCACTCAATTGAGTCATAGGTAGGGCACTATTTAAATGCACAACTCAAAATCATTTCTTTCCATATTATTTATATTTGTACAAATAATGTTTTAATTACTTTGAATTTGAATGTGTTATATTTCAGTACCAGATTATGGATGGTCACTCTATGCAATAGAACACACATAAGAGTTCTAGAAGCGATACCTTCTAGAGTAGATTATAAAAAGTTTGTATATTTCTAGGCCCCATTCATAGGGCATATTCACATGTGATGTACATACTTTGTATATCTTCATAAATGGACAATCTATGGACAGATGAATGTTATTTCAGTTTATGGATTCTTGTTATTTTATCTTGTGGATGTTCATGTGTATAATTTAATTTGTGTATATTTTCATATGTATAGTTTATTATCATACATAGGTAACAAGATAGCATCTTTGACTTTTCAAGAAATAAACTATGAAAATAAGTACAATCTTAGACAATGATGAAGCTTATTTTGATACTTAAAATAAACTAAAATATATGTTCATGGTTCAATTAAAATACACAAATATGTTTGAAATACATTTTAAATTCAATTTTAAAAAATATCTTCAAGTGGTATTGTTCAACTAATAACTTGTTTTATTAAATTTTATTTATTTTTGAGCTCATCTACAACAACTTAGTCATAACACATGATATAAGTCATATGTATTGGAATCTAAGATACCAAAAAATAATTAATGATATGTTTTTAGATAAGTTTGTATAATTTTATGAACATTCCTAAATTTAGTTGGCTATGAAATGTCTCAATCAATTTCTTAACTTAAGAAATTCAATTAAGAACATTCAATAAGTAAACTTTTACAAAATAACAATTTTGAATTCTAGTTTCATAGACTAAGGAAATAAGTACAATCTTATTATGATGGAAGTCACTTTAATACTTAAAATGAACTAAATATATCATGTACATCAATTTAATATTGAATTATTAGGAAGTGTCTTTTAGTGGAGTTTATGTATGTTTTTATTTAAACAATTAATGATATGTTTCTATAATTTTATGCACTTTCTTAAATTTACTTGTCTATCCAAGTATTTCAATCAATTTTTTATTTTAAAACATTCAATTAAGAACATTCATGAAGTAAAAACTTCCAAAATAGAAATTTTAGTTTTAATATTGGCTTCTAGAAAGTGTCTTTTAGTGCACAATCAATGTATGTTAAATCACAATTATTTTAATTTAGATGTCAATATTCCAATATGAAGTAGGTGTGTCACTCTTTATATGTTTTATATCAAACTCACATGTGACTTATTTATTATTAAAAATATAAAAATATTTCAATGTTGTTCATAACCTAGATTGTTGAATTTCCATTTTAAGTAAAATGGACCATATCAACTTGATTGTTACATATTGAAATGGATTTTCTAGAAACCAAATATGTCTGACATGTATATAGATCTATAAAATTTCTTGCATGCTCAACATGAATATTATATGCATGACACTCAAAAAAGTTTAAGATGAAATTTTTTAATTAAATCTAAATCTAAATCCATATTGATTCTAAAGAACCTCCTTGAAATGTGGTGTACTTTAGAAACTTCAGCACCTAAAGGAAGCGAAATCTTATATAACATATATCTACACCATTATGAATTCATCCTAGATAAGAGGGAAACATTTCTCTATTCAAAATTACAAAGATACAAGAGTATTCAATTGTCACATTTATAGATTACAAAAATCATACTTTTGGTATCTCTTATACTAGATTACATTACACCTGACTGTTATAGACTCATATTTAGGACTTTCCATTTGCATCGTCTACTCATCTGTCCAATGGCTCACAAGAATGAAAGTCTCCATAATTATGTCATCTTCCATCTCCTTGGTTCACCTTTATTTGTTTTGATTTCTATGAGATTGATATGAGATGCTATGACTAGATGACTCTATTGAAAATATATATGTAGGCATAAAATCTCTATAATGATGTCATCAGTCTATTTTTTAACATTTTCAAAAGAATGGCCCATTACAACCATGTCACCAATTTGGTATGTGAATTGTACATCTTTATATGGTCTCACCAAACTAATTTTTACTTGTGTACATTACATCAAATAGTAGGCCACATTCTCTCCATTTCCTACGGGGGTAGTGACAACAAAAACATCACCTACAACCAAAATACAAAATATTTATTAGTTAAATACGTTCAAGATTTCAATTTATAGATGAAATTTTTAATGATATATTAGCCACATACCTTCCTTTAGAAGATCACATACTTGATCATGATCAAGTTAAATGATGTCCGCTTCATTGTGCATCTCTTACCATGTCGTTATTGGATGAGGTCCCTTTTGATTAAGAGGGACATATTTCCATCCTTTCACGTAACATATTTTTCAAAGTGATCAAGTCTACATCCATCAACACCAATGAAAAACTCACAAAAACATGCAAGTTTTCTTGTCTCGATGGAAAACTAACAAAGTTGCAGACAGACTAGCTAATCAAGGGACTGATCAGTAGCTCCCCTTCTTCTCTAGCCCACTAAACTGTTCCAATGATCCACAACTCAAAAGAAACTGCACTCTTCTGGTGCAACAAGACCTATCCATCCCAGATCCGGGTGTCTAATGGTAATAGAGGCGCGTGGTCAGTGATCGGGATGGACACGCGTTTGTACTGTACTTCCACTCACACTCTCGAGGCTTTGGTTATCACTCCGCACTTGCTCCACCTTAAGGCGAATTTAATGACACGAGGATAGTCATTTACTGTGGCTAATTTCTTGATCATCGCGCCATCAACCCGCCATAATCATGTTTATCCTCTCCGCTCAGGCCCCTCTTCCATTGCAACTGCATCGGCTTGTCATCGTCCTCTCTCGGAAGCTAACTAGGATTCAGATCACTAGAGAGACTTCTGTCTTTGCCTCCTCGCCATCCTCTGGTCCCCTCGTGTTCATGCTCGTTACCCGCTTGCTACCCTGAGCTCTGAAGCCAAGTCTGTTTTCCCCATTCACAGCTTCCTTCGTGCTCCAAGAAGTCAGGTACAACCTGCCCCTTCAGCTATGCCAAAATTGCATAAGCGGGTGAGCTGCAGAAGAGGTAGCTCTCGTGGGCAATCTGGGCGCCAAGCCACCTCCCCCATGACAAACTCCTCAACTTCAGATCTGGACCTGCACTCAAATAGATACCCTGCCACTCGAAGCGGTCGGGGTAGAGGCAGAGGGATACAAATTCCAGTTCTAAGCTCATTCCATTCAACGCCCAATGCCACTCGGTTATGTTTCCCCTGCAGTCATGGCTCTTCCACCTTCATGGCCACGGTTACCATTGGGCTTGACGAGCTCAATGTGCGTCATGGAGCCCGCTCCTTCAAAGCAACTTTGGACAGGCCAGTGGCAGACAATCTAGGTCCCAGCCAGGCAAATGCGTATCAGAGCAAAGCTTCAGGCTCTGGTAAAGGCAAGGCTTCATAGAACATGAAGAATCCATCAAGATCCTCTGATGACAATGAGCATAACAAATTTGGCTGTCGCATTACCAAGGAGCCGCTTGACCCCTCTCCTGAGGCTTAAGCAGGTTGGTTCCTTTTGGCTCTGTCAGACATCTGCCAGCTTGAGAAGTTCCACTTTTCACTATCCTAATTTTGATTACAAGTGCATTAGTTCTTACTGCCTATTTTCTATATGCAAAGGGTATCCCGCTAGTCTTCAAATTCCATTTTTGGTCGCAGTCACAGTTACCTCTGTTGTCAGATATTTTTCATGTAGTTGGTCACAGCTACCTTGTCTAGTTTTACAGTCTAGGTTGTTGTCCAGCTTCGGTTCAAGTTCCATTTCCAAGTTCTGGTTGACATACAGTTCAGGACCAACCCAAGATTACAAGTCCAACTATGGGGCTTTATGTATTTTTTCTTTACTCAGGAACAGGCTCTCTATAGTTCTGGAGGGCAATACTCCAATGGATTTTGGTACACAAATTTGCTTTGACTATAATCAAGCCGCAATTTTGGGCTAGCACTATGAGGTCACGGCCTCGGTGTAAAATATTTTTGTATTAATATAGAAGTAGCCTTATTCAGAAAAAAATAAAATAAAATAAA
>APFE031551238.1:0-52717 GCA_000404065.3 Pinus taeda
AATCTTAGATTCCATATTGCAGAACTTGATACTCCTCATGAAGCATTGGAACAAATCACTAAAGTTTTTTGGGATTAAAAATGAAATTAGAGCCCATCAACTTGAAAATGAGTTGCTTACATTGGACCCCAATAATGTTTCTTGCATTGAAGATTTTTTGTCTAAATTCAAGACCCTTAGATTTCTCTTGGAAGGTGTTAAGGTTAAGAAAGAAGATAGTAACCTTATCTATTCCATTCTTACTAAGTTTGGACCAGCCTACTCTGTGTTCATTTCCACTTCCATTCTACAAGAGAAGCCTTCATTTCTCAAGGACATGACTACAAGCCCCCTTCCTTTGATGCTTTTTGTGATTCTTTAATAAGAGAACAAGAAAAACTCTTACACCCTGGTCTTCTTAATCTTGGAAACTCTTCTAAGAAAGCGTTAATCGCCTAGCAGCAACCAAACTCAAAGAATCCTAAGAACTCATATCCTAAAAAGAATGGTCCTAAACCAAACAAGGGTCCTAAGCAATTTCAGCCTCAAAATGAAAAATCATTTCACCAGAATGATAAGGCAAATAAAAACAAAGGCAAGAAGACTGATAGACATTGCAACTTTTGTAATCGAGATGGCCACTTAGAATCTAAATGCTTTAAGAAGATGGAAGCCTTGGAAGCCGCAATGAAGAAACATAACATCCATGTGGAGCATTCTTCTACTTCAACTTCAACTTCATCTTCAGGAATGGCACTTTCTGCATGTCGTTGTCAATCATCTAAGTCTGGTTATGCATTAATGTATCTTCTTCTTCTCATTCTCATGAGTGGCTCATTGATTCTGGAGCCTCTTATCACATGGCCAAAAACAAAGCCATGTTTTCTTCTTTACATGATTGTAACACCAAAAATATATATGTTGGTGATGATAGATCTCTTAATGTTGTAGGGACTGGAACTGTTCATATAGACAATGGTCAATTTATGATGTATTATGTGTTCCAACCTTATCCAGCAACCTTCTATCTGTATATCAGATAACTCATTCAGGTGAAGGTAAAATCGTTGAATTTTCACCTCACGATGTTGTAATCAAGGACCTAAGAGATCCTAAACAGATTCTAGCTACTGGCATTGCTGATGATTACACAAGGTTGTACAAGTTTCACAACTTTGGGTCATCAAATCTTCCCTCAGTATTTGTTGCTCATAATGATGAAGTGAGCAAACTTTGGCATGAGCGATTTGGTCACTTAAACTATCGCTCCCTTCAGAATCTATGTAAAGAAAATATGGTGACAGGTCTTCCAATGGCATCTTGCAGAGATAGTGTTTGTTCCGGAGGTGTACTCAGAAAACATCATCGGGACAGTTTTGAAAAACGTGCCTCTTGGCACGCCTCAGCCCCTTTACAGCTTGTGCACAATGATTTATGTGGTCCACTTCCAATTGCTTCATTCTCTGGCTGCAAGTATTTCTTAACTTTCATTGATGATTTCTCCAGACGCACTTGGGCATACTTCTTAAAACTCAAGAGTGAAGTATTTAACACATTTTTGGCCTTCAAAGCCTTTGTTGAAAAACAATCTGGACATCAAATTCTTAAGCTAAGAACTGATAATGGTGGAGAATATGTTAAAAACACATTCATCAACTTTTGCACCGAAAATGGAATTCAAATGCAACATACTGTTCCACACACTCCACAACAAAATGGTGTAGCTGAAAGGAAAAATCGCACCTTAAAGGAAATGGCTAATTGTATGCTGCAATCTAAAGGACTCAGTCTTAGTTTTTGGGCCGAAGCAATTAATTGTGCAAATTATATAATAAATCGCACTTCTACTAAGGTTCTAAAGAATATCACTCCAGAAGAAGCATGGAGATCAATTAAACCAGATGTAAGTCACTTTCGTGTTTTTGGAAGTGAAGCATGGGCCCATATTCCAGATGAGAAACATAAAGCTTTAGAACCTAAGAGTGAAAAATGTATCTTTGTTGGATATTCTGAAGATGTCAAAGGATATAGACTTATTCCATTTAAGTCCAAAAATGTTATCATTAGAAGAGATGTAAAGTTGATGAAAATAAATCGGCCTACGAGCCTAGTTCGGCGAATGTGCCACCTCTCTCTATCTCTTCTACTTTTGAACATATTTCTTCTTCAGATGATGAAAGTGAGGATGACAATCCTCCCCCACCTTCTCAGGATCCTCCTTCAGCTCCTTCACTTCCAAAATGGGTCCGTGCTACTCGGGATGCAGCAGGTGATCTTGCCGGTGATCCTACAGATCAGCGCCATACACGTTCTCAGTTCGAAAGAGCCTCTTCTTTACTGGCTCAAGTCTCAACAAATTATGATCCTGACACCTTTGCAGAAGCTTCAGGCCATCCAGATTGGGACGCAACTACGAATGAAGAATATCGTTCATTATTAGCAAACGATACATGGGATCTTGTTCCTCTACCAAAGGGACGAAAACTTGTTAGATGCAAATGGGTTTACAGAACCAAGTATGGACCAGATGGGAAAGTTGATAAACATAAAGCTCGTCTTGTTTCTAAGGGCTTTTCACAAGTTGAAGGCATTGACTATACTGAAACCTTCTCCCCTGTTGCCAAAATGAACTCTGTCTTCCTTGTTCTTTCCCTTGCTGCCTCTTTCAAATGGGAAGTCCATCAGTGGATGTTAAATCCACCTTCTTGCATGGGGACTTGCATGAAGAAATCTATATGGAACAACCTATTGGGTTTATACAAACAGACTCCAGTCTTGTATGTCAGCTTAAGAAATCCCTTTATGGTCTCAAGCAAGCTCCTCGGGCTTGGTATGCCAAAATGGATAGCTTTCTTTTAGAATATGGCTTTTCTAGGTGTCATTCTGACAATACTATCTAAAACAAGAAAGTGGGAAAGTCTCTTATCATTCTTGTTCTTTATGTTGATGATCTTATCCTCACTAGTAGTGATCCCTACCTTATCAACCATGTGAAGTCCAGCCTTAAAAAGAAGTTTGAAATGACATACTTAGGACACTTGCATTATTTTCTCGGTCTTCAAGTCTTGCAGTCCAAGGAAGGTATTTTCCTCTCCCAATCCAAGTATGCCTGTGATCTTCTACGCCATTTTCACATGGAAGATTGTAAGCCAGCTCCTTCTCCCTTTCAGTCTGGAGTAAAACTTTCAGTCACTTGTACTTCCCCTGAAGTTGATGCTACCTTATACCGTTAGCTTGTAGGAAAACTTTCGTATCTAACCCATACTCGTCCTGATCTTTCCTTTGTTGTTGGTCTTATTGGTCGGTTTATGCAAACCCCATGTGAAAGTCATTGGAAAGCAGCTAAAAGAATACTTCGTTATGTTCGAGGTACAGTTCAGTTTGGCATTCATTACAGTGCCAAAGCAACTCCTCTATTAGTTGGTTTCACTGATTCCGATCGGGCTGGTGACCCTGATGATCGGAAGTCTACTGCCGGTTATGTCTTCACTCTTGGTTCAGGACCTATTACATGGGCTTGTAAGAAACAGGCTGCCATTTCTCTTTCGTCAGCAGAAGCAGAGTATCGTGGTGCCGTGGAAGCTAGAAAGGAAGCCTTGTGGCTTCGTCAGATCCTATCAGAATTGGGCTTTGAGCAGCAGCATCCGACTACACTTTGGTGTGATAATCAAAGTGCCATTCAGCTTTGCAAAGATCCAGTTCAGCATCAGCGCAGCAAACACATTGAACTTCACATGCACTTCATCAGAAAGCTCCTTCATGACCATGTTCTTGAAGTGCAATATTGTTCCACCGATGATCAGGTTGCAGACATCTTCACAAAGGCTCTCACAGAGGCGAAGTTCACTAAACTTCGATATATGCTTGGAGTTCAGGAAGTTGTCACTAAGGGGGGATAGGCTCTAGTGCCTCCTTCCTTCTCCTATGGTGTCATATTTGTAAATCCTTCAATCCTATCCCAAGTTGTTCTTAAGGGGGGATGTTAGGATATTCCGACACATAGGAAATAGTTAAGTTCAACTTGGTCTAGTATAGAGTTAGGTAAAGTGTGTTTCTTTACTATGTACATTTGTCACTTACAATCTGACGGTCACGATATGTAGTGATCCGACGGTTCATTCTCTCCTCGGTATTACCGACACTGGATCCGTGGCTTAACACCCGATTGGTCCATGAATTCTATTTAAAGCGCATGGAGGGTCATGTGTAGGTTAACCATTCATGAGAGAAGCTTATGTAAATTTTCATTCTTTTATTAATAAATTTCCTGAAGTAGCCATGTTGGCTCAGGCCGTGGACTTTTTCCCTCTTTGAGGGTTTTAACCACATCAAAATACTGGTGTATTGATCTGTGATCTGGTTGTGAGCGATGTCCTTTGGTGTTCTGTCTGAGGAACTTACCCTGTAAATTCATACAATTTCCTTCTTCTTCCTTTGTTCGCTCCTGCTCCCTCCATATGTTCCTCTCCTCTCCCTCCCTGTACAACCTTTCCTTCCTCCCTCCCTCCACCATACCTTCTTGCCTTCTTTTGAGATGATACCCAAGGTCTCTCTGCCAAACTGCTTCACTCTGCGCCACCTTTCTTGTCTTCTCCTTGTCTGTCTCGCTACCTTCTCCTGTTCTTATAGATATGTCGCCACCTACCCTTTGCTTCACTAACTGATCACCATCGTTCTTTTCCCTTGTCATTTCCATGATTCTCCCGGTTCCTTGTGTTTGTTTTCGATCTCCTCTGCATGTCACCGCTAGAGTTCTTAAAATGATTACCCTGAGGTGAGGCGTATGCTGCCATGTACTGCATCCCATCATAACCTTGTGTAGGTCACCTTTCTCCACCCTGATCAGGGTGTGTATGTTAATATGATCATAACTATGTTGTGTCATTATTATCCTGTTTGGTGATTCGGTTAAGGTTCTCCCATCTTGTCTCTGCCAGTTGAGTTGTCCATATGGTGTCTACTTTCTCGTCCTGCTCGTTGCATCCCCAATTAGCCAGGTAGTCTGCAGGCCTGTTGCCTTCTCTCCTGACATGATGAATGACCTTATACTCAATATGCTTCATTGATTTCTCTATGTCTTGGATGAGACCCGCCATCCTCCAGCTCTTAGCCACCTGTTCCCATGACTTACCATGATTTAGTTTTCTTATTGTCTCTATTACCAAATTTGAATCACCTTCTATTTCTAGTTTCATGTATCCATTTCTTATTACAATCCTGATTCCTTGATAGGCTGCCATAAACTCAGCTTCATTGTTACTCATTATCCCTCCTCTATCCGCATAAATCCACCTGGTTTGACCTTGGCTGTCTCTAAAGATCCCGCCATACCCAGCAGGCCCCAGATTTCCTTTTGACGCTCCGTAAAAATTAAGTTTAATGAATCCGTCCTGAGGGCACATGAACACAATTGGGCTTTGGTTATTTATACCATGTGTTTTTTGTTGCTATGGGTAGACCATCCCCTGGTCCAGGTTTAGCCTCCTTAGAATGCAGTTTTCCTCATCCATGGTTTTCCAATCTTCCTGATCCCAAGCTTCCGTTAGTATTGTCTCTCTTATCATGTTTTGGGTTCTTTTCCATAACTCCTTCGGGGAATTGGTCTTACCTTGGAAAATCCTTCTGTTCCTCTCTTTCCAAATGTTCCATATATTGAATCCCACTACCAGGTTCCATGCTCTTCTCACTACCGGGCTTTGAAATTGTCCCTTTCCCCATTGGAATAAAGTTAGAGCTATGTCCTGGGGGTTACGGTTCATCTTTCCAAAGAGGCTTCTGCTCTCTTCCCATTGTTGCTGAGCTACTAGGCACGAGTTTAAGATATGCTCCTGAGTTTCTACATTTTGTTTACATAAACAACATCTTGGTGGTCCTAGGAATCCTGTTTTCTGGATTTGGTCCCATGTCAGTATGCGTCTTCTTCCCACTAACCAGGTGAACATGGTAACCTTTGGCCATCACCTATTTTTCCATAATTGTTTCCATTCTTGGGTCTGTTCTTCCTGCACTTACTTAAACTTTATGGTGTATGCTTCTTTGGTCGTAAAGGTGCCTTTTGTAGTTCCGCCCCATCTAAGGATATCCGGTCCAATTCTATATTTAATCCTTCTTGAGTCCATATCTTTTATTATCCTAGCTTTTAGATCCTTATCGAAGTTATTATCCCATTCTTCAGGTTCTTTCCATTACCTCCACATCTCATTTTCTCTTCCTTCCTTCCAGTAGTCTTTGACATAATTTAAGCCTTTGGCCTTGGCTTCCCTGTAAATGTTTTACAACTCCTGAATTTCCTCCATTCTTCCCCTCTGCTGCCATGCTTCCTCCCAGAATTTTGTTGTCCTTCCATCTCTTATTTCCCAAAAACTTGCCTATTTATGATATCTCTGTTCTGGCACGCCAACTCCCATATCGTGGATCCTTTTGGCATCACTTCCTTTCTCATGATTTCTTCAGCTGCAGTGGGCATGTTATATTTTAGTGTCCATATTTCTTTCCGTAAATCTTTGCCTTCATTCATCCAGCGCCACCAAAGTTTTGCCGCTAGGACTTGGTTTAATATGAATGGATCTCTTAACCCTAGCCCCCCTGCCTCTGCTTTTGTTAGGCTGTTCCATGAGATTAAGGCCCACTTATTCTGCTGTTTTGGCCCTCCCATAAGAATTTCCTGAAGATTTCAATCACTTTGGTACAGATTCCTTTCGTTACTACCATTACCAATAGGGGATAGATTTGAATTGATTGGAGAGTCGATTTGAGAAGCACCAATCTAGCTGCTATATTAAGAGTCCTAAAGGACTAGTTTTCTAATCTGTTCTTCATTTTCTCCAGGGTGGGCTGCCAGTTAGCTATCCTCAGAGAGCTTACATCAAGCATGGTGCCTAGGTATTTTGTAGGTAGATCTCCCTTTCTGAACCCCAATGTTCTTGTCAGATGGGATTTGACCATTTCAGGTGAGTTGAAAATAAAGGTGCTCGATTTGACCTTATTGATTTCAGTACCTAAAGCTTCCATGAATAATTCTAGGATCTCCTTTACGTTTTTGACCTCTCTCAGCGAAACCTTACAGAATATCATGATATCTTCTACGAACTTTTGGTGTGTGACTGGGATGTTATTTCCCCATAGACGCAACCCTTTAATTTTCCTCTCTCTCAACTCTTTTTTGATGTACCTTCCCAATCCTTCAGCCGCTATTATAAACAAGAATGGAGACAAGGGGTCTCCTTGGTGTAGTCCTCTTGAAGCATTAAAGGTTGCTGATGGAGTACCATTAAGGAGGATGGAAAAGTTAGGCATGGAGATCATGCTAAGAATCCATTTCACCCACCTATTGCAAAACCCATAGGCCTGTAGAATTGATTCTAAATATTTCCAATTTAGACGATCGTAGGCTTGTCAAATCTAGTTTGATCATCATGCCTGATTCCTTTTTTTGTTTTAGGGTATGTATTACTTCTTGGGAGACCACCAGACCATCTAAGATTTTCCTCCCTTCCATGAACCCTGTTTGTTCTGGAGATATTATGCTAGAGAGGATTGGTTTTAGTCTTTTGACCATTAAGGTAGCTATAATCTTATAGATCATGTTACAGAGAGCAATCGGTCGGAAGCCCTCTGCTGATTCTGAGTGAGCTATCTTAGGGATGAGTGTTAACAGAGTATAGTTTAGTCCAGGCCATACCTTTTGTTGTTTGCGCACTTCCTCCACCACCTCCAGGATTTCTTCTCCTATGAACTGCCAACAAGCTTGATAGAATTACGTTGTATATCCATCTGGACCTGGGGCTTTGTTTCTTTTCAAGCCCTTCACTATTTCCTCCACTTCCTTTAGGGTTAATGCCCTCATCAAGGCCAGATTTTGGTCCCTAGTTACTAGCTTTGGAATTTCATTGCTTATCCTGCCTATGGCCTCTGTTCTGCTCCTTTGGGGTTCAGTGGGAATACCTTTGAAGTGGCCCACCAAATCTTGTTCTATCTCCTCATGTTGGGTTATGCATAGACCTTATGAGTTTTTAATTGAGAAGATCTTATTCCTCTGTCTGTGCTGGATCATGGCCTTATGAAAGAACTTCGTGTTCCTTTCTCCTTCTCTGAGCCACTGTACTTGGGACTTTTGTTTCCATAAGATCTCTTCCTGCTTTATTCGCTCCTCTAGTTGGCCTATAACAATTCCTTCTTCTTTGCTTCTCTCTTCAGTTCTGCCCTCTAGTATATTCTCCTGTTGCAACTCGCTCATTCTTTGTTCTACGCGTTGCTGCTCTTTGAAAATATCCCCGAATTCCTCTTTATTCCATTTTTTTATTTCCCCCCTAAGTTCTTTCAATTTTAGTTGGAATGTTTTCATTTTACTTCTCCCACTTTGTTTACTCATATTCCACCATTCTTCTACTTTAGGTAAAAACTGCTGATTCCTGAGCCAAAAGGATTCAAACCTGAACTGTCGTTTTTTGGGGCTCTGCTTGAGATCGATTTCTAACTTTATTGGCCAATGGTCTGAGCCTACTACTGGTAGAATCATGGCCTCTATGTACACATCTTTCATCATGATTTGTTCAGAGACAAGGAATCTGTCCAATCTTGAGGCTATTTGATTTGTTCCTCCTCTACGATTATTATGTTTGAATATCCACCATTCTTTGTTCTAAAATCATATCTCTAAACGCTTCCATATCTGAATCTACCCTTCTCAATCCTCCCCACTTTTATTATAAGGTCGTGATCATATTAAAGTCTCCACCTATAATCCACAACTTCTCTGGAATAAGTCCTCGTATTGCTTTCAGGTTTTGAAGGAATCCTTTATGTTCTGTTGGGGAGTGTGGTCCATAAACTCCTGATAGGGCTACCCATTCAGCTGAACCTATCACCTTAAAAGTGCCTGAGAGGATCCGAGGGAGGCTTATCCAATTTTCAAATTGTATTTCCTCCAAGTTCCATAGGATTTCCAATCCTCCTGCACTACCAGTCGCATCCTACCCCATTATCTCATACCTAGTATTATTCCTGCTCATTATTTCTTCCAATTTTTGCATACTAATCTTTGTTTCTTGGACTATGATTATACTTGGTTTGTCTCTTTTTAATCTATCTCTCAAATATCTCTATTTACCTCTACTATTAAGGCCTTTGATGTTCCAACTTGTAATAATCATTTTAATAGTTTTGGGGGTAGTTGAAATACCTCAGATAGAGGTATGACTCTTCCTGAGTTCACCAGCATCTCTCCTACCTCCTGGATTGTCTCGCTCATCGAGCGCCTACCCATTTTTCTTCCTCCTTTTCTAGCATTGCTCATTCCCATGTTCTAATTTCCCTGCGTTTCTCTCTATTCCATTTGCTATTACCCCTGCCTTTTCCTTGTATTTTTCAAATGCTTCTTTATATATTTGCTTCTTCTCTTCCGGAATGAATCTTTCATCTAACAGCCTCCATTCCTGCAACAATTTCCTCATTATTTGTTCCTCTTCTCCTCCTTTATATTTTTGTGGGTCTATCTCCATTTGTGTTTGTTCATGCCTCTGCTCCCCTTTTTCTTCTGCTTCCTCATGTTCTGTATCCTTTTGTCCTGAAGCCTGTTTTCCTAAATCTTTTAAATTTTCCATTGTCTCTTCGTCACTGTCTTCTTTTTCCATCTCAACCTATTCTTCTTGGAGGAATTTGAATTTGTTCTACGTTTCCAGGGGTATATTCTCCTTTGGTTTTTGTCTTTGGGGTTTATTGCTCCCTGCTTTCCTTTTGTTCTGTACTTCTTTAAAACCCTCTTCCTCCCGTCCTGGTCCCTCTGCTGTTGCCCTCCATTCTTCCCTCTTATCCTTTGTTTCCTCTGTTTTGTTTAATGGGCATTGTTTGAAAAGATGACCGTATTCATGACATCATCTGCACCGAAACGGTATATTCTCATATTCCCTGGTTGTTGCTAGATCTCATCATGATATTCCAATTCAATGAAATCTGGGAGAGGTTCAGTTATATTCATATATGCACATATTCTGGCATAGGACGTGTATCTACCTCTTTTTGTAGATTCAGCTACTTTCACGAATGACCCTATAACATTCCCTATCCCTTCTAAAATCTCTGGATCCCAGAACTCCATTGGGAGCCCGAAGAGTCTTATCCAGACTGGGGCCGCTAGCATTTTCTCTTTGTCTGGATTGTAGCAGTCTTCCCAGTGTCGAATAAATAGGCCTACATTGTTCATAAAGTAGGGGCCTCCCTTGAAAATCCTTTCTTTGTCTTCTAAGTTAGAGAATATTACTGTAAAAAAACCCTTCGCACCCAGTTTCAATTCCACATGCCCCTTAGGTTTCCATCTCTGTTGTATCCATTTGGATAAATCTTTCTCTGACGGCTAGAACCCTACAAATTTACATATTAAGGCATAATATTTCATATAACTCCTATACTCTTCATGTTTGTTGCTTGGTATTACGAACCTAGGTTTCTTTGATGCCCTAGGAAGGCATTTTCCCCTCAAACCCATTTGCCAGTTTATCCTGTTCGATGGGTTCTCGCCGTTATTTGCCGTTGTCCCCTTTTGCGTTCGTTCCTTGTTTTACTCCCCCATTTCCATGCTCTTGTAGGAGGGGATCTCTCCCCTCCCCGTGTTTGCTTCCATTAATCCCTGCAGCACTTGTTTCTTCCTCTTTCCACTCTTTTGCTACGCTCTGCAAATCTATGATTTAAACTTCCTCTGCTGAAACCGAGCTTCCTGTGTTCCTTCTCTACTCCAAAACAACAATTAAACTTTATTTCATCATGAATAATACCTACCTCTCCCCTATGGAGAAACCCATTTCTCTCTTCATCATATCATTGGACAAAAAATAAATTTGACATAATTCCATGCCCAATAGATTTGTCTCTTTTCTCATCAAAAAACATTTGAAAAAAAAAACCTTATTTAACATTATACCTAGCCTAATATGATATAATTTGAGAAATCTAAGTGAGAGAGCCTTCTCCAAGGCTAGAAGGGCTAGATTCTGGCCTAGAAGTGGTTTGTGGTCACCTCTGTAATTTCTCTCTTTAGCCTAGGGAAATTGACAGAGTGCTAACAAACTACACTACTGCAAGTGGAGTTGTCTCCCTACCGTAGGTTTCTATTTTTGTTTTGTAGCCTTGGAGAAGTTGGTTCACACACCTATCTCCAAGACCCTAGCCTAAGCTAGCGTTGGTATACTACCAGTAAAAAGAAAAGGATGAGTCTAGTTTATTTTATTATCATGTTAATTTTAAGTCGTTGTTATTTACATAATTAGGATGTGATGAGATACTTAGATGGTGTGAATGAATCTTGAAAGTAACCCTAATGCAACTATATGCAAATTCTTATTTTCACTTCGATGAAAGCTAACTACAGGAGGGTAAGAGTTTATCACAACATACCAATGCTTATTATAGTGCAACTCTCACTATTTTATTAAATGCAAAACCCCCAAATTTATAAATATTTTGACCCAAAAACAAACCAAAAAGTAAAGAAAATGAAAAGAGGCCACAAAAAATTCCCCAAGCTAGAATGCAAAGCACTTAAAAAATGTCAAATCTAGGAAAACAATCCAAAGAAACAAACAAAATTAAGCAATAAAAAAGAAAGCCAAAAGTGAAAGAGGAAGGAAATTTCAACAAGCTAGGGTTGTAGCACAATGGATCAACAAAGGTCAATGTTCTACAAAGGTAAAAAACAAACCCTAGAGGTAGGAAGGCCTAAAAAATATTAAATGAGGGTGATAATAAGAAATGGAAATAGACTCAAATCAAATTTTCAAGATGAAATTTACACAACCAATCACAACACCACCATTTGTGAAAAAAATAAACAAGAGAAGGAAGAGATCACTTAGAAACAAGTGGAAAAACCACATAAATGCCAAAACGATCCAAAAGTGGGAAATGAAACACATCTAAACAATAATTGAAAGGAACCAAATAGATCTGGAAATGAGATCTAGAGACAAGGATACAAGTCTCAACCAAAGCACCAAAATATATTCAAGAGAACCTTGAAACATACCAACTATAAAAGATCTCAAATAAACTAATCAGAAATAGATCAGCCCAACAGAGTTCAGTAGCTAGTAGTAACATAAAACATAGATCTAACCAATCTCCAAGAGATCGAAAATAAGCAAGAGGACAAAGAGCCAAAACAAGTCAAAAAACTCTCTCAAAAAAAAAAAAATCAATACAAGGAAATGAAGCACCAAAAGACAGATCTAGACCAAAACCAGTCTATAGAAAGAAGCCAACACAGATTCAAAGAAGAGACAAAAATTTCTATAGAGAAAATTAGAATTTTCAAGGCTAGAAGGTTGGTCAAACGGATAATCCATGAAACTTTTGACTAGTCACTAGCTTGTAACAACAAGGAAGCGACAAACAAGGCATAACCAAAAAAATCCAATGCTATGCCTGCAACTAGAGAAAAAACCCAAAAATTCCAAAAATTTGCTCACAAATAGAGAAAAATATTAAATATTAAGGCAAATAAGCTCTGAAAATAGCCACAAAGAGTCAGAAAATTTCAGGGAAGCTTAGAAAACTAGAATAGGATAGAAATCAACAAAGACCCAAGGTCTGACAATAAGAGAAAAATGTCCATTGGATAGACAATAAAATCTAAATCCAATGCTCATACATGCAACAAATGGAAAATCCTACATGCTCTAACGGAAAGAGCATGCATCTGGCCTCCTCACAGGCTGGTGAAGGGTTTTGACTTCATATAAGAATGTTCACACTCCACTCAAGTGATATGGTTCATGTGCACTCAATATCAACACCTACACACAACCACAAACACTCAAGAACAACAAGTGATCTTCCTCAGAAGATTGTCAACTCAAAATATCATATAATTAACATATATCACTATTGAAAACATGTAAATACATGGAAGGAACATATGTTTCTATTAATCTAGAATCAAAATACAAGTATACCTTCACCCAGGTTGCCTCTCCGAAATTTGGCAGAGTCTCCCCTCTACAATAGGAAAAGGTCCATGAAGAACAAATAATCTAGCAACATACACCTCAAGCGATCACTCTAAAATTCTATCTCTCTCCAAAGATATGATGTCAATACTCAAGCTCAATCACTGGTACTGTAGCTAGCCTGACCCTCTCAGATGGTCCAATATAAATAGGGTGAAGAGAGCTCCTAGGAGGATGAATGTAGATGCTCAAGATGACAAGAAGTTATGGAAGCTTCTTAATGATAAGTCTTGACCAACTCAAATAGGTGATAAGTTGAACTGATCTCCTAGGAATGATAAAAATCTAAAAGGATTCTGTTAGGGCCTAAATCTACCTCAGGCCGAGAAAGGCAGAATCTAGGGTAACATCAAACCATGCTTAACTTGGTAGCTAGCCCTACCAGGTCGGGAGAGGGCTCTCTCCTTGTCAATCTCAGGAAAATATGATCATTAAAGCTTGAGATGACTAATGTAAAGACTAATTTTAGGCTAGGTATGTGTTCAGAGGAGTTTGATTGGATTTAATAATAGTTTGCTGGCTCAAATGTGAAAGGCAGATTTGGATCTGGGGAATGGACACAGTCTTGCAGAGGTTTCTGTGGGGAAAGGGAGGCAAATGGTTTAGTAGTTTGAAATAAGTGAGATGGAGAGTCTTAAGACTAGTGAGGAGTTGGAGAGGGCATGAGAGTCTCAGGGATCCTCTTCAAACAGTAGAAAACATAAATAGCTAAACAAACCCTAGGTAGAGCACTGCAACATCAATGAATTCTACCTTTATCCTTGATTCACTTAGTTAAGTTGAACAGAAAGAGATGATGGCCTACATAAACACATGTAAACTTGCATTACAGAAGAAAAAACAATACCAAATCAAGTTGCCACAAGAATCCCACAAAATGCTGCAAACCCTGGTCTATTTCCTTGCCAAACTACAGAGATGATGTACAATAATGCTCAAAGCATTCACAAGAGTCCAATATTTACAAATGAATGAAAAACTACTAGATATAGGCAACAAACAACTAATGCTAGGCTTTAGGGGTCAAATTCATGAGTTTAGGAGATATTTTAAAAAGATATAAACTAAGAACTGAAAAGTAGGCAGTGGAATAGCTTGCCTCTAAAACCTAGGAAACTAATTCATTCAGTTTCAAACTACCTTTTCATGATGTATCTACCTCCATGAGTGAAATTTGAGCATATTTACATCAAATTCCATCAATTTACATCAAATTACATCATGAGTTTTGTTATCACTCAGGTTGTTCCCTACCTCCTAAAGGGAATACGGCCGAGGTAACCACTAACCAATCTTTTAGCTGCAGGTCCTAGCCTACCTGCAACCAGAGAGGGCTCTCTCTTTGTAATTTAGCTTTGTTTTGGACTATTTTAGGCTAGTTATGATGAACAGGGTTTTTATTTAAGTTTATTGGATGGTGATTTCCAATAGAGCTGAGGTGCAAGTGTAACACAGATTATTCCATTGGGTAGTGGAGTTAATGAAAGTGAACAACTGACAGTGTTTTTTCTTATAAAAGGAAATGCCACAGAGCAAGATAATAGATCTAGGGACAATTTTAAAATCAAGAAATTGATGGAATGTAGTCAGGGAATGAGAGGCAATTAAGAATCTCTCATTATGCTGGTAGAGGGAAAGTGGTTGAATATTATCTAGGAGCAGTTAAGAATTCCTAAGTAGTATTCAAAATGAAAGAATTAGTGAAAACATGAGCAACTAAGAATTCCTATTTATGACTAATTCTAAAGAAAACATAGTTAATAGCAGAGATTGAACACAGAGTGTATTTAAACAAATTCTGGGCTATTCTTTTCCTCTGTTACTAAGATTATGAACATATATGAATTTTGCAAACATAGAAAGCACAAACGTAGGTTAGAGCAACTTATTGATCCATAGAAAAACACATGAATTCTATAGCAGGTCCCAGAACATCAAATCCACCTTCAGACAGTCCAAAAACAGTGAACTTCAACAGCCATTTGTATTAAAGAGTCTCAGAATCTACAGCATAGTCTAGAGAGAAAATCACCAACCCCTAATACATTCTATGGGGATATATTTATAAAAAAATGAGATACAAAATATCTTGTAGATAAGTCTTTATGCAATAACTTTATTTACCAACTCTTCAAAAGAAGTAAATGAGGGAAATAAATGCCGCATTAATTATTGGTGTGCATAGCTGTCCAATTTGTCAGAGATATTTGACTTTCTGGACTGAATGAGTCGGAAAGCGCTGTGCCTTTAATATGTGGGTCCTGCTTTTGCTGTCTTACTGTCCATACTTGGTATTTTATTAATGAGCTATAGTAATAATTTGACCCTTTCCTTCTGCTGTTTTTACTGTTTGACAGGTGGCCCTTGTATCTAAATTTGTTGTCCTGTAGCTGACCAAAAATTTGTAGCTGATCAGAAGGGAGCAAAAATCAAATTACCTGGGTAGAATTTCTAGCATTGCCTACCACCAATCATCTGGAGGTCGCTGATGTCTTCGTATCTTTATGAGTGTTTCATCAGATTCAGTGTATCTATAAAAGTTGGGTGGAACCTCAAAAAGATGATTTATCTCATGTTCAATGTAAAACAGGTTTTCTAATTTGTCATAAAGACTCTGTCCAGAGGGAGGCCCTGCTTCTTCTGAGGTACTTGAGGATGCTGTAATCTGATTGGAAACATAGTTATTAATTCTGGTAGTACATTGTTCACAAGTCAGTAGTTTTCCAGCACTAATCAATAGGCTTGGTAATCCTTTGCTCTGCAATGCTGTCATTTTTATCTTGAAGTCATTTATTTCTGCTGCATTTCCTGGCACTTTCTTTCTAGAGTTTGCACAAAATTTCTCATGGTCAACACCTTTTTTGCTGTCAGCATAGTATCTGTCCTGCTACTGATGTCTAATGCTGCCAATTCCTCTTTGGTATGAGTGCTTAGGAAATGAATTGTTTTATTGGCCTGCTCAGGCATATTCCCCAATGCTACTCTAGCCCTCTGAGTCTCAAATTGGGCTAGGCCTATCAATTCAATTTGTTCATGTATGGCTTGAATTGATCGTCATTGGTGAGTGATTGATTGTCCAATTTTGGCCCACAAAATCTTTTTGATTTCAGCTAAAGTATTGTCTAAGGTAAGTTCCTTCTCTAAGGCCTTTATTTTGTTGTCCAAGGCTTTTATTTCTCTTTGATTCTCAGCCACTGTCATATTGGAATTATCATAGTTTGCCTCCAGCTTGGCCAACTTTTCTTTGGCCTATTTCACCTCTGTCACCTAAACTTCTAGGTCTTTGACTGCTTTCATCATCTCTTCCATACTCATGCTATATTCTGGTGCTGTTGTTGCTGCTGATGTAGAATCTATAGTTGATGTAGTTGTTGTGGATGCTGAAATGACAGGAGGGATTGCTGTTGCTTGTGCGGGAGGAACAATGACAACAGTTGGGGCTGTTTGAGGTGGTTGGGAGGTTGTCTCTCCCTGCTTGCCTTGCAATGCTTTCTGCAATTCTTCCTCCATCTGAATTTTTCTCTGATTCATCCTCATGAGTAGACCCATTGTATCATCACCTTCTTTCTCTTGCACAAGTTTTGCAGTTTGAGGGTGGATAGTTGCAGGCAACTTCACTTTTTTTTTGAGTGCAACAATATCATCTTCTTTCTTCTTCATAAGGGCCTTGATGCCCTTGGCATCCTTGGGATCATGCCCTAGATCCACAATAATTTCCTCCAATGTCTTTATTCTGTTATCCTTGGCCAAGGAAGACATTCTCTCCAAATCCAACTGAGTGTTTGTGTTTTTTAATGATTCCTTCAGTGATGGGCCAGAGTAGCCTTGTCTGCTAGAGTGGCATAGACCATTTCACCTATTTGCTTGTGAAGCTCTATTTGTTCAATCGGGTGTATGTCCTTGGAGAGGACCTCTAAGTTGGTCTTTATATAGTCTGCAGTTGTCTGTGGCTGTGGTATTTTTGGCTTAAAATGAGTTAGAATCATCTTTTCTTCCTTAAAGTCATAAGATGCCATTAATCTCTGCTGTTTGGAAGGTGTTGCCTTGAGAAACTGGTCATACAGTTGTACTCTTAATAATTCATTTTGAGCCTTGATTTCCATGAAAGTTCCTTTAATCCTAGGTGGTTTCTTGCTTTGCTGCCTTGAAGAAGACACCTCCATACCATGTTGTCTCTCTTGCTCTTGTTGGACTGAGCTAGTAGGTGTGTACTGGCTAGTTTCCCTCTCTCTTCTCGGGCTTTATATTATTTATTCACTAATTTCTTACTCAACTTGAGGATCAGCTCTTTGCCTTTTGGCCTCTGGCTGCTGTGCTGAGCCACTAGCAGGTGTAATTTCTTCCCTATCCCGCTTCTTGCCTCTTTCCTCAATAAGAGGAGTCTGTAATGCTGGAATCTGTGGTGCCTCAGTCTGCTGTGGAGGGGCCTACCCTTGAACCTGCTCTTTTGAGGTAGTAGGCTATTTAGTTACTGTTTCTTGCTCTGCATCCATTACCTCCTTCCTTTTGTTGTACCTGTTGCTGGTGTAGACCTTTCTTGGGCAGCTTGTAAAGCTGTAGCAGTTGATGTGCCTTCTCCAACTTGTTGTGGCAGTTTGAATGTCACCTGCTCACAAGAATCCAAGTCAAGATTTTTTTCCAAATCTCTCATATTTTTCTCCATTATTTCTTCTTGGGTGAATTCTTCAACTAGTGTACCTTCCAACCACTCCTCTTGGTTGGCAAATTGTTCTATTTGTGGGATTTTGCAATGTTCATAGGCTGACAACCTATATTTTATTTTTCTGGCATTGATAAAACCATCTGGGTCATAAGGTACCCACCAAAAACTCCTTTTCAACTTGAGTTTCTCCCCCAATATTTGGTCAACATCTTGCCAACCTTCTTTCTTGTTCATGACAAAGGGGCCTAGTTGGTCTCTGAATTTCAACTGAGCCTTTTTCTTGGCACTATGAAAATGAGTTAAATCTGAATTAATGAGTTGCCTGTAATACTCCAAGGCAAATAGTCTCATTGGTACATGTCTTGGTAGCCAGTAAGGACAGAGCTCACAGCCATAGATCCTAATGACAGTGTGATTCTGGTAGAAGTACCAGTCACCTACTTTGTAGTTCCTTGAAAGCCGCAATATTTTCCGCATGTCATAGGATAGCTTAGGAGGAGGAGTTCTTTTTAGGAGACAAGAAACTAGATATACAAACAGGTCGATGAACTCACAGTAAGAGTAGGGGGAATTGTGGACTTCATGAAAGATTGAGGTCTAGAAAATTACAGACCTCTTTTCTCCTTTAGAGTCCAATCTTTTGATGGGGCATTGGAAGCAGTCTGGCTAATAAAACATGAATAAATGGTAGATGTAAGAAGAGTATTTGAAGACTCCCTCCCTATCCAGTTTCACTAGTTGATCATGTATCTTATTGGAGATGAATTTGGCATAATTGTACTTGACAGCAGGGGGCTGTCCTGGGCTATATGCAGACAACAGGACCATAATAGCTTCATTAATGTGCTCACTTGTTTTGAAACCTGACACATAGGATATCATATCAACTAACAACTTGCCTACTTCATTGAAATTTACATAGAGAAAAGGAGGTGGCTCTGTAGGCTGGCGATCTGCTCTCATGAATACTTTGGCAATTCGGGCTATTTCTGAGTTAGAGAGTTTAGGACCTTCATCAAGCAGAAATTTCATAGAGAGAGGGACTAGAAGCTGAGTTTGCTTAAAGTTTAGCATTTGGTTGATTGAATCAAGAGTTATATGGAAGAGGATGCTCCTAGATGGAGACTTTATTTCTCTTTGATTTGGCTCATAGTTTTCAACATAGAGGTGGATTATTTCAGGGAAAATGTTGACAGAACGGAGGAAGTAAATGGGCAAGTTTTATTCCCATATTCCATACATATCACAGTTGTTAAAAAAACTGTTTCTCAACTGACAGAATGTCTGGAAGTGGTTTATGTCACCCACCAAGTCTTGAATTAGGTGGTCCCTATTAGCCAAAGGCAGTGCCTCTAGTTCCCTGTGAGGTGCATTGAGAGGAGTGATATTCAAGGCTGTTGGAGTGGCCATCTTTAACTTCTCTGTGTTTGTAATCTGGAATTTGGATTAGTGCAACAACTGAAGACTGAAAACTGCCTCTGAGGCTTTGTCAAGGAGCTGAAGACTGAGCTTTGATATAGAACTGGTCTCACTGTGTAAAGTTTATGGTATAAAGGCAAATTTTATAGAGTTTAGACAGGGTCTTTTAATGAGTTTGCTGGATTTTACAGTCTCTGTGAGTAAATTGCAGAGGAAATGAGATGGAGTTTTAGCCCAATGGGTGAAATTTTGCGGAGGATTTCGACAATTGAACTCAATGCATGGGTAGTTTGAAGAATCTGCCAGTGGAAATGGGCTCAAAGTGAGTTTTAATGGCCAGTTTGCAGAGGAGGGCAAAGTTTGCCGGCTTTTTTTTGGATAATGGCTCACGTAGTAAATTAACAGGTGGTGATGCACAGGTAGGAGTGCAATTTTCCTTTGAATTTTAGTTCCTCAGTCGATTTTAATGGTGAATTTTTCGAAAAAATAGGGTTTATGGTGAACAAGGGGTAAATACTTGTTTTTGATGGTGCAGAGGGCAATTAGCAGGTATAATGCTGAGTTGAAGGGCCGAATTTGCAGAAGGAACTCATTTGGTTGGCTAGGAAGAGTTCTGGAGTCAAATTCGTCGTAAACGACATGCATGTTCTCCACAAGTGCATAGTAGAAAAATAAACAAAACCCGTCGTTTTCATGACTTTTTAACAAATTTTGGACATTTTAGCGCTTTTTGGTGCTTTTTGTGATGACGTCATCATGACTTATTTTTGGCGTGTAGTGGGTACAAAGAGTGACATGGTAGCTGGCGTGTATGGTGACGTGGCAGATGACATGTTGGCGGGGTTGTGACGTCAGCGGGTGATGTGGTAGGACTACAGGGGAGCCGGGGGGGGGGCCGACATGTACGTGACGTCAATGGTGATGTGGGCATGACATCAATGGGTAGGTGGTGGGCAGTTTCCGGTTTTCCCTGCGCCAATTTTAGCCCAGGGTGGTATTGCAGAGGGGGGCTCCGATCACGCAGGGAGATTGACGCATGGCGAGGGTACGGCAGCAATACCGCCCATCCCCTGGATGCTAATATTTGGCAGATAAGGGGCTTCGATATTGCCGCTAGCCGTCAGATCTACGGCACGGGATCGAACAATGGACGGGTGTTAAAAGCTGCGGGGTTTCACAATGAGGGGGGCCTGCGTATTATTTGACGTTAAATAATGTTTCGTCGGGGTTTTAAACTTTTGGGTTATATGGGTTTTATGTATTTTATACAGTGCGGGTTTGGTTATTAGTTTAACCAAATGTCAAACTAAACCATTATATATATGCGCGCGGGGTTTTTAGTATGGTTTAGGAGGGGGGTTCAACTATGGTTATTTATTTAACCTGAGGTTAAATAAACCTGATGGTGTACACATGAAAGGGCTATTATTAAAGTCCCAAATGAACTTAATAATCCCCCGAAACTATTATATGGCTATAGTTGCCAATGGGTAGGGATATTTAGATTTTTTGGGTTTTTTATATAGTTTTTGTAAAAATAGGGGTGGGAAAATGACTTAGGGAGCTAAATAATAAAGTTAGATGTTAATATGAATTTATGGAATGAGACTGCATGTACAAATGCTAAGTTTGTAAAGTGAAAGATTAGACATAAGAAGATGAAAGGAGTATGGAATGATGATTTTTACACAAGAAATGTGGCTTCTTTTCCTTAGGTAAACTTAAAGTTTGACTAAGCATTTCTCATAGAATGAAGTGAAATAGGACTATTGGGTGGATCCCAAGGTCCTTGAGGGGATGTTAGTAAAAGATTTATGGGGGGAATGGTGGGGAAATTAGTCATACTTCCATTGTTCTACAGTCCAACAACTGCCCTGGTACCAATGTCCTTGATGAGATGAGTCTTTCTTGACAAGACAAAAAGTCATTATAACCTTGATTCTGCAACCTCAAACTACCTACCCAGCCTAATACACCTAGAATTTTTTCTTCCTTTGGATTGGGTGCATTTGGACTAGTAAACCCTGATTGTCCTCTCTTCTTTTGACTGTCCTCTTATCTAAATGTACCCTTATCTCTTCCAAGGGCCCATATTAAGCAGTTGGGCTCCTTAATTTCTCTACCTATCTAATCATCTACCAAGCTTGAACTGTTTGGATAGATATTCATTCTCTATTATACAACAGGAAATTTAAATATGGAATAGTCCAGATTGAACTGTTGGGCCATCCATCAAGTGTGATAAGCAGCAGTATCTCCACATTGTGAACCTACAAATAAGATAGCAGTGGCATTTTGACTGGCCACTTTCTTGGTCTTTTGGTTTGGGGTTCATTTTTACTATTTTTTCTGACCAATTCATTTTCTTGCCTTTTGATTATTCTTTTAAGGCATACCCTCTTTACATTTTTTAATTTTCTTTGTTTGTATACAAAATGTGGAACCTTTGCAGCATGCAAGGATGAACATATTTGGTACTTCCATAGTCAATCATGAAAAATGAAACCTATTGGTATAGGAACCTAACAAGTTTGACTATGAGAGAGTGAAAAGTCAAACTGAGAAAAAAATAGGTGAAAAAATAGAGTTTTTTGGGCAAAAAAGTCAATTTTCCATCCTGTGCACCGTGCCTCTATCCCTGTGTGCTGTGCCTGTTTGTAGCTGATTTTGGAAGCCTTCCCGTGCACCAAATTTTCTCCACATGGGCTTGTTGGAAAGGTCTATCTGTCTACTATCTAGAACAAGTAGAATTTCAGAATTTGGAGTCAACTTATCCCTCCCAAAGTGAGTTCTCCCAACACTGCTTCCTGTGTGTCCAAAAAGGGGCAGAAATGTCATTTTTGAGGTGTTTTTGACCCTTTTGGAAGCTCAAATCTTGAAAAAATTTCTTGGCCATTTGTGGGAATTCATATTTTTCCTTGAGGAATCCAAAAATTCTGAGTTTTCCTCCAAAGGAAGTCCCTAGCAAAAGCGCGCGCCAAGTGGCGTGGCGCATCAGGGAGAAAAACCCATTTTTTACTCCAAAAATTCAAAATTGACCAAAAGTGTCCCAAATTTCTTGAAATTTGGGCTAAGTGTCCTACATCAAGTGCTGTGTTGGGATAAGGAAGCCTCAGCCAAAATCTGGAGCTTGTCTTGCCCTTTCTTCTTCCTCAAAGCTTTCTTCAATTTAGCCTTCAAAGTCCTAATTCTTGTTTTGAAACTTTTGTTTCTTGCCAAATAGTGGTAGGCCATGTGCTTCAACATCTTTTTCTCTTTGTTGGCCTTCTCCAACATCTTTTCCAAGTGCATTTTTGTCCTCTCAAGCCAAGATTCACGATCATCTTCAATTTCTTGTTTAAGTGGTGTCAACTTGGTTTTCCTCCTCTTGGAAGCTTGCCAATTTTCTCTTATGTTTTGGAGCTCCATGATGGTTTGCTGATCCTCTAACTATTTGTTTCTTTGCTCGAGATATTTGATTATCCACTTGGCTCTTTCCAGGTTGAGAGAAAAATCATGAATGTCATCTTGCTGCTCCTGAATGATCTCTTTGAGCTTTGAGCCCAAATTAGTGTCATCATCCTGAATCAGAATGAAATCTGCCTCATGGCCTTTTGAAGGCCCCTCATCATGCAATGGATGCTTACCCTTGTCCTATACCTGCTCTGTTGTTGAAGGAAATGAGACCCCTTACACCTCAGGTGGAGATAGTACTCGTTTGGCAGCTGCAAATAATCTCCTTGTGCCCTTTTGGTAAGTGACAAATATTGGCACACTAGTAGTTTGAGTCTCATGCATTTCTTGCTGATGTGAAGGTCCTCCTGCCTCATGAAAAACTGATTGGGTCACTTGAGGACTTGTGAAAACCTCATGCAAAATGGAATCATCCCATGAAACATTCAGTAAACTCAGCTGATGCAAACCCACAATCTTGATCAATGCAAAGTGATAGATACTGTTATACTGCTGATGAGGAGGTTTCCTTTGCACCAATGTGGTCATTTTCTCAATATTCTGGCATATGAAATAGGGGAGGTTCATCATCCTCACCCTAGTAAAATGCATCAAAAATATGATATGATAGGTGTATGGGTGAGAAAATCTGCGTTCACAGCTGAAATATTTGCTTATGAGTTTCATAAGGGGGGCATATGTGTCCTGTAGGTATTTGAAAGGGAAGACCCTACTGATTTGCCTCTGATAGCCAGCCTTGATATAAGGCTCATAATGCTCTTTGTCCACCGGCTGTCCTTTGTTCCACTGTTCACCCACATTCGGAATACCTATTGCTTCAGCTATAGTTTCAGGTGTCAAAGTGAATGTAAAACCTGGCAAGTTGACCTAGCCATTGTGAAGATGAAGGACAAAAAGTCTAGCAAGCTCATGGTGGTATTTGACTCTTTCCACCATCTCACAAAATTGATAGCAAGACTGATGTTTGAAACAAGCTACTGCAAGAGGGCCAAGCTAATAGCTTAGTAAGCATAGTAGGCTCCTCCTGGTTATTTTTTCCACTCTTGTGAGGTTTCCTTGGTGCATGAATTTCTTTGGAGGAGTCACTGACTGTTTCCTCATTTTTGTCATAAGAAGAATCTGACTCCATGTTTGCCAATGCTTGATTTTTCTTAGATGAGTATGGAGAGATTTTATAGTGTCAATAGGTATTTACTACTAAACAACAGGGATTGATGATAAGGACTGTGAATAGGGGGTTTGAGATGCTGCTTGTAGGGTTATTGGAAATTGCAGGGTTTGGGGAATGATGTTTAGGGTTTTGGGCTATCAATTTAGGGTTTGGGGTAGTGGGATTAGGGATTAGGGTTATTAGTTTTAGGGATAGGGGGAATAGGTAAGTGTGAGTGAAAAAGGGAAGGAGGAAAGAGGTGAATGAAATGGTAGTGAGGGGAAGTGAAATGGCAGGGGTGAATAGGACAACAAAAAATGTATTTTGTAAACCCTAGGCAGTTTTCTCAATACAACTGTGCAAGGAACTAGGGTTTAATTTTTTCCCTATTGAAACACCATAAACACTGATGGAAAATCATACATCGACAATATGGGGGTGTCAACTTACTTGTGAAATGAAGAATTTGTGATTTGGGAGCTTTGGAGGAAGATCTGGATGATTTCGGGCCTTGAAGATTGATGAGCAGTGCACACTCACACATGCACCACACCTCTTTGGTGCATTGTGCCAGTTAGAAACCCAGTGCAATTTTATTTTTATTTTTATTTTTATTTTTATTTTTATTTTTTATTTTTTATTTATTTATTTATTTATTTATTTTTTTCTGTGTGCGCCACGTAGGCTACGTGTGCGCGCCTCCAAGTTTTCACTGTTTGGATGCAAAATCGCTCCTTTGGCTCAAAAACACGATTTGCACTTGCTCTCTTCTCCTTAGGCATACAAATGAGCTTCCTTTGACATGAAAACACTTTATATACCAATGATTTGATTTTTCACTTATGAAAACCCACTTTCCTAATGTTTGTGTTTCACTTGTTTTTCAAAACTCTGTTTTGGGCAGTTTGTCTTACTTTTTGCCTTTGATGGACTAAATGCTTTGAAATTTTGTTTCTTTTATAGGAACTGGAGTGCATAGGCTTGGCAAGGTGACCAAGTCTGCCTCTTGAAATTATTACATATAAAAAAAATGAAATTACATGAAATTTTGTACATAAAACATAAAAGAATATTTTTTTTCTCAAAACAGAGTTTTGAGGAAAAATCAATCACTGAACATGTGATTATTGAAATTTTAGTTGTTAAGACTTTATTTGTTATCCTCATGTTCCTGTTAACCATTATTGAGCGTTTTCAAGACCTTAAGGACAAACACTAGACCTAACGAGACCTAAAACCCTAAAAATGACTTTTTGCAGATGTAAAGACAAAAATGATTGTAAATTACCTGAAAATGGGCCAGCAGGTAAATATCATGAGGGAAAAATTTATAAAATTCCACTGCCATAAGATGATCCATGATCCTAATGGAATGCAGCTGATCAGATGAGACACCTAAAATGCAATGCAACAAGAGAATTTTGATCACTGATGGAGGGATGAAGATACCGACACTAACAGATTCCCATGTTGCAGGCACATAATAGGGAAAACTAGGTTGCAGTCACATGCATAAGGCATGTTATCAATGACTGGAAGGCTCCAGTTGCACGCATAAGCCATCATCCATGTGACCTGGTGTCTTCACTGGTAAAAATAAGGTTTCAGTCCGAGAAAAAGTTCAACCAACATAGTGTCTTGGGAATACTAACCATAGGGAGAAAAATAGGTTGATAAAAAGCATTTTTTCCTATGCCGTCTTCACGATTTTCATATATATATATATATATATATAACAATTATTTTCAAATTATGGAATTTTTTTTCTTGTCAACATCATCGTGTTCTCCTACAGGTATTTCATAATACCATTGTCTTGGTCATTTACTGAAGTTTCTTCTACAAATGTTTTATCCTAATTCCTTATAGAAGCCTTTAATTAGTTATCTTGAACTTCTCCTATTATGTCAATTTCTCTGTCAAATCCACCATCTTTAAATTCATTCAAAATATGCTAAAAATATTTCTCCATCTCAGCCATCTCCTCATAAAGATGTATTTCTTCATTAATATACATAAGCACATCAACAAATTTCTAGTCATCATCTACTAATCCTACAACTATACACAAAATGTTAGATTAAAATATATAAGGCTCTTCATTTGATGCCTCATTTACTACATCTCCATTCTGACCTGAACTACTTTGATGGTTCATCAAGTTGTCAATAAATTCCTCTTGGAACATTTCTAATTTCCTCTTCCTGAAGGAATAATATTTGTTCAAGTTGACATATATAAGATTCATTTTACACTCAATTTCTCTTAGGTCTTTCTTCATCTTGATATACAACCTTTTTCTTACCTTTATTTGTAATGAATGCCATCTCACCTTCTTCTTCTTCATTATCCAACTGTATCTCTAGTCATTATCATATTCATAAAGAAACTACTATATTACACTAAGATGTACTTTTAATTCATCCATTTCCCTTTCAAATTCATCATCACTCATTCTCTCAAGTCCAACTAAATTTGCACATATTTTCCTTTGTTTGTGAATTTTCTCTGAACCCTTAATATGACTATCAACAATAATCTTTATCTCTCCTCTTTTGAACTCTCTTTGTCCACTGGTGATCTGCAACAGGCCTCTCCCATTTTTGTAACAAGTTTTCCACTTGTCACCAGTACCAAGCCATCCTCTTGGTATCCTCTCATCTCTAGGTTCTCTGTAATAGATCCTCTATTCAAGAATTCCTTCTTTTTAACTTTCAAATCTACTAGCTTTTGCATCTTCAACTGATCACTTCTCTCTTCCCTTAATTTTTTCATTTTGCTACTAGTTTTTGTCACATTTTCTCCACCTAAGAACCTTTCTTGCTCCCTCTTCCTTCATCCTAGATTTATTTGCTACAATGGCTTCTACCAATATGTCACCTACAAACACAATTATTAATGGCCAAATTAATCACAAAAACATCACACTCATTCATATAATATATTATCTTTAGTGATCTTTTTTTGATCATTTATTTTCCAAGAATAGACTTGCTTTACACTCTTTTATGAATTTCTCAAAAACACATCTTCTCTTTCAACCTTTTGCAATAATTTTACCTACCCTTTGAGAACTTTTTCTTGTCCTCCTTTGGCTTCAAAGTTCCTTTCTCTTCAAAATCTCAACCTGTAAATACTTATTCTTTGTTCAAATCAATTAATAAATAAAAAATTTCTTCGATCAGATTCCATCAAACTTGATCTTCTGTAAATTATGTTGGCTCCAACTTATCACTGCTCTGTTTCAAACTTTTTCACACTTCATTTATCTTCTCTTTCTCAAGTCATGCAAGGCCACTTCACTTTTTTACATAAGATGACCACAATTGCTCTGCTCTTTTTCAAACTACCTTACTCTATTATTCCCTTTTTGGTTCAAATATGTTATACTAACCTTCTTAATCCTTGTCCCAAACCTACTAAACCTACCAAACTTTATTCCAAAGATGTATTCAAAAAAGATAATCCACAACCTATCAAATTTAATCTCAGTCCAAGTGATTTGTTTTTCTCACAATTTCATTCAAATACTTTTATATTGTCTCATTCAAAGACCCTTCACATAGTCAACAACTGAACTCGTATTTCAATCTTTTTACTGGAAAATTCTTGCACTACAATCAATCTTAAATCTAGCTTAGAGATCAGTCAAGGTCTAGTCTCTTTGACTTTTCAAAAATATTTCACAACAATCTAAAGTTAACAATATTTGCACTACAATTAAGTGGCAGACACCCATAAATTTCCTTTTACAATCAATCACCCACAATATTATCTTCAACCTCTAAATTAACAGTTCTCTATTTCAGAGACATAGAAGAATTTTACCTTCTCAGATTCCTTCAACTGTTATAAAATTACAACAATCTGCTTTTGATTTTAATACAAAATTCACCGAACCATGACAAGCCACTTCTTTGTTTGAATTCATATTCAAACCTTCAATTTTCTATCCTTAATTTCCAGGTAGTTGAACAACAAATTATCTAACTCAAATCAATATCCACACAACTTACCTCTTATGCATTATCAAGGCATTGATTTCCAAATATGGAAATTCCGATTTGTAATTAACCGATTCCTCTTGACATGCAATCATCTCCACTATCACCTCATCCAATTTCTCAACTTTTTTGTTTACGAAAACTATGAATTTCAAGTCATTGTTGTTCTATTTGTACCTTTCAAAGGCTAACTTTATTTTCTCATTAAATACAATAATCTATGAATCTACTAAATATGCAAAAAAAAACCCCAAACACTTGCCTAAAATATGCAATTATTACTAACTATTCCAACATGAATTCTCAATATGCAATTTCATTTGTAATCTCTAAGCAATTGTCTTCTAAAAATATTTTCCATTCTAGTCTACTCTGCTACCAATATGATGTCGATGACATCGACAATGAAAAATTGGTGGCCCAATTTTAAATTGTTATCCAGGTTGTACTTTAAGATTGATGTTGTAGAATATCCTTTCATCTAATTCAAAATTTTACCATGATCTTAGATTTTAGGTGTGAAATATTTTCCTATTAAATCCCATTGAATCATTTAGGATTGTGGTCACTCTCCATGGTTCATGTTCTCACACATAAACACTTTGGATCATTTAATGATTTTCTTTTAGATTCTCCACTGGACAAATACATACAGATAATCCTTAGCCTTATAGGTTTTACTCCTTGTAGATATCTCATATGACTCTGACTCCAATGTTGGAAAAATACTAGGGGGGTGAGTTAGTATTAAAAAACTCACTTAAGCCTTTCAATTTATTATTCATATTTTCGTACGCTACTGTCATTAAGTAAACCAATGCATGTACATGACTATGTTGAAGGAAAACAACATATATCTAGTTAACTAACTTTTCATGTATTTCATCATCTTTTCTACTTTAACCAGTGTATCATTACTTCAATAGCCATTAATTAAACAGTAACCATGCGCTGTAAGAACATAATAAACCATCACACATAAGAAACAAAAGAACACATGAGGGAACCAAGATTTTTATGTGGAAATCTAATGTCGGAGAAACCATCGTTGTCATCATCTCTATCTTCATATTTTATTATAAAGGAAAATATCTTACAATATTATATTGGTGAAAATTCATGCTAATACACAGGAACCCACTTGCATAAGGCTATGACCTTCTCTCATTCTCCAACACCCACTGGAAGGGAGCTCCAACCCCCTGATCTCTTTTACTGGAACCCACCAAAAGGGAGCCCTAACCCCCTGATCTCGTTTACCAGCAAACACTAGAAGGGAGGTCCAATCCCCTAAACAAATTTACTAGCCACCACTGGAAGGAAACTATGACTCCGTCATTGAAGCCTCCAACCCTGAACACCTTTGTGGACCATGTTTCATAAAATTTCATACTAGATCCACCTGACTTAACAACGTCAAACCTTTAGGCCACTTTTCCTCATATTTTCAGACTGGACCCGCTACCACCATTTAATCCTAATACCAAATAACAATACTAAAATAAATCATTGTATCAAATCACTTAATCAATGAACCAACCAAGTTGTCAAATCAATCATTGAGTCTCAATCAACTATTACAACTAGAACATATCATATCAATGCATAATTACTTATCAATTTACCAAGCCAAACATTGTTACCCATCACAGAAACCAACCGCTGTCACTGCAAACCTTGGTCAAGCATACATGAAAATATATACACTACTATTCTGTAGCATAATCACATATGTACATGCTTCTCCTTAAGAGGACCTACCTACAGATCTCAAAATACTAAACAACTAAGTCTAAATCACTATCATAATGAATTAATCATTGAATCACATACTAAACTGATCACAGATCACTGAACCAAATACAGATCACCTCACAGTGGCATCATCCTAGTCAACATATCATTCCATAATCAATTCAACCCATCTAGCACTATCAAACATAGATTATCATGAGAGAGACTTCATTGAAAGACAACAACAACCATAAAAGAACTAATTAGACATCATTAATAGCTCATATTGCAAAACCCTATTAGATGTACGTGACTCTTATAAATAACTTCTGCGTATGTACACACTTTTCATACTTGACACCTGTGTATGGATTCTCAACTTTTCACAGAATGTATACGTGACCAACTAGAGGAAGATCCACATATGTGTGTGGATTCTCAATAGAAAACCAACATACATATATGCAATCACTGAGTCATACCTTTGCTCCACAAAACAACATCTGTCAAACCCAAATCTAGGCATACTGTTACATACACACATAATAATATCATCATCAATGATCTACCATAAATAGATTGTTCAATATGTAGTCATAATATATCTATTAGATCTTATCCACCTCCATGCTCCCTGGTGCACACCTATTTTAGATCAATTCATTCATAAATAATTCATCACATACACACTCTAACACTTTATCTCCATCTCCTTATATAGCATAAGCCTTAGACAATACCTTAGGCTAGTCCCTTAGTAATGCCGATGGTATTCTTTGACAGAATCAAATATCCGTTGTCGCTCCAAATACTATGGGCCAATACCATGGTAAAGACCCCAATATTCATAATATCACGGTGTGGAAACTGTGCGTGACTTCTATTCACCATACCTGCATATGTATGCAACCTTACTTCACATGAACTGCATATACTTTCCAACACTTTATATTTACCATTATTATGTCTCTAAATTGATATTCCTTTATATATCTCACCTGTAGAATCTACATAACTGTCATATTGACAACTTTATTAGTTGGGTTTCCATCAAGGACAACACATTATCCATAATTCCAACATCGAAACCATGGGGAGTTTGGGTTGGTCAAAAGGTTGGCATTTTTTTGTTTATATGCAATTTGTTGAGAAGAAAAAGGCCTAACTATGTGGGTCCCTCCCAAGGTAGGAGGTCAAGATGATCAATGATTTTATGGCCCAGCTATGTAAATCCCTCCCAAGTCAGGAGGTCTGGATAATTCCCACTTCAATTTTATCTGTGCCCTATCTATACATAAAATCTAGATCCCTTCTCAGAAATGTCATTTTTTCTTGTGTGTAGGTCGACACCAAACCTTTGTATCACAAAAATAGTGTGACTTGAACACTTACACTCTCTTTAAATTCTGATGCGATTGAATTGTTAAAGAATCAATGCTTAATTTAGTTAAGAATCAATGCAAAATGATATTGAGACCTTTTGAGATCAACCACATAAGAATTTTGTTACTCTTAAGGATGTCAACCTCTTCTCAATATAATTCCACTATGTTATTCTTCTATTCTTGCCATTTGCTTATGATGTTCATAAGAACTATGTAATCCTTCATCATTCTTCTCGATTATAGAGAATAGGAATACATGCAACGAACTCACAATCAACATTAACTTTGAATTGTCTTGATTCCTCATATAGAATCAACTTCCTCAAATGGAGGATTCATATAATCGATCAATAACTCCATATTTACACACGAACATTATACTTTGCTAATTCATAGTGTTTTAATCAGAGACTAAAATTACTCAAATCATTTATACTGATGTGAAATGAGGGTTTAACATCTTGTTATGCTTATAATAACCTCTCACTCCAAAGCTTAACAATTATTTGATCTAGCTTATGTTGACAATTGCAAAATAAAGCATTGAAACAGGTGTATGCCTTTGTTTTCTTTTAATTGTTTAAGTGCTTTAAGTTGATTTATTTTTGCTGATATTAGACACACATAACAGATGTATAATGTGACAAATAAAAATCAACACATAACAACAAATTTAATCTAGGAGTTCACCTGAATATCATGGGCTATGTCTCCTTGAGATTCTATCAAATTGACTTGGCTCTTTGGGATTATGGCTTCAATTCTTTTACAAGTTCCACAATCAACTCCAATGGTTATTGACTGAACCAATGGGCTTAGAAAACCATCTGAATCCCTATCATGGCTGTCATCATTCTGCAAACAGATCTAAGATCCCTTAGACTTGATTCCTTCAATCGGTGCACTGAGCTTCTCTGAGCTTCTTGATGACACAAACTCCTTCAGAATTTGTCAACTGTCTCTAAAAAATCTTCTAATATCTCCAACACATATCATACATCAACAATATACTGTTCATTTGCCCAAAATGAGCACTGCATCCTCGATCTAAGCCTTCCTCCATAGATGGCACTAGGCTTCCTGAAACTTCCCCGTAGCATCTCGGCCTTTATAAGTCTTCAAATTCTTATGTAAACCATTGCAATGGATTTAGAAGGCTCATTGCAATCAGGAATAACTATTGGTTCATTGAGAACGGATACTGGTAGCTCCTGTAACTGCCTCCAACCCTTGGTGGCCTTGAGCTCCAAAATCTCCTTGGATGAAATTCTCCTTGAAGATGGCTTCCTCAGCTTATCTAGACTATTCCATTGGCTTTAGAAGGCCTCAATTAGCCTAGATAGCCTCTTGTTTCACTCTATTAGGTCGAAAATCACTTTTGGAGTGCATTTAATCAGTTTGCCCTAGAGATCCTCCACTAAATTTGGCTAACTGTAGTTAACTGTCACTAAATTTGGTAAACTAGACCTCTTTTTGGTGCTCTACCAAGCTTGACCTCTGGGTTGACTGTTACCGGAACCGTCGGCACATGCACATAGGGCGGTTAGGGATAAGGCCAACGGTTATTGTGCAAATTGCATGTCAAGCTGTTTTCGCAACCGACGATTAAGGCATGGACATGTGAACATTCGTTTGGGACCGCTGGCAGGTAAGAATGCTGGTAGTCCTTACCCCACACTGCAAACAGTTATAATATAACTATAAAAAACAACCCATAACTATTAAGAAACACATGTAGTGGAGTTTGTAGCACGTGTTCAGGTCCTATCGGAGGTCACGGGTTCGATCCCCCTAGACCCAACATAATTTTACATGACCATTCCAGGGCCATGTGGCAACCTCTGGGTTTGCCACGTGTCAAGTCCAAATTGGTCAACCAAACAAGAATATTCTAGGGAATATTTTTGGGAATATTATAAGGAATATTCCTTGGAATATTTTTTTTAATATTTCTCAAAAATAAATTTATCCTTGGAAATTGCAGTTTACTGGACTTTTTCAAATGGTGATAACTTCTTCATACGGTGTCAGTTTTTCAAACCGTTCATGGCACCCGAATCAAGAAGACGAGATCTATTCGAGTGTTCAGGTTCAACACTCTTTTGAAAACTTTGAATTTTGAGATATCATTAAATTCCTGGATCAATTTCTGATCACTCCTCCCCATTGGGAATCTTTTGGACCCCAAAAGATTGATACACTAATCTGAGTAGTAGATGAGAGTATAGTACCCTCTTCTTTCAACCTTCATACACTTTCCTACATGGTGGGTGCCTTTGAACCAAAACTCGAAGGTAGTCGACATTTCCCTTCCTGGATGTGCTTGTCCTCCTGTTAAGAACTATTTTCCTTGAACTCATTCAAAATTTACAGAAGGTAGCTGAACATTGCTTCCAGACCACTTCCATGGCGACTTTTGCTACTACAAACCTCCTTCAGCAGACAATGTCAAAATACAAAAAAACAACTTGACGACATAAATTCTTGCTCCATCAAAGGAAATCAATTTCACGTCATGTGCATCATCATGTCTTTAAATCTTGTATACAAATGATTGACTAAATCCCAAGCCGACAAAAAAAACATGCCTTTCAACAATTGACCATTCAAGTCAAGCATGTATAAGAAGAACTTTAACAATTCTTTTACAAAGATGAAACACTTCATCAGTATCTCCCTTTTACAATCTTGGAGACCAAATCAACTCTTCCAAGTCGACATGACATTACATGCATGTTTAAACAAAACAATATGATGTTCGAAAGCTTTCCATCAAGTCAATTACATACATGTTCAAATACAAGGAAATCATTAACATCCCTGTGTTCATACATTCCATCCTCATGCACGTATTTGATTCTTCCAGTTTCTCTTAAGTACAATCATAAGTACAAGATCCTCGATCAAATGTACATGTACTTTCAAAGTTGAAATGAATATAATTTTTCTGCAATAAAGTGAGTCTACATAATCAACTTTTCCATCCTGCAACTTGCATTCCATTAGCAAAGAAATGCAAATAGATGTGACACATTTCTTTTCTCATCAAAAGATATGTAACTTTAATTAGATAAGAACTCTAACCATTTCTTACCAATCCACACAAAGGTGCTTCCTTTAACTGCACATCGACATCTACATGTGGATCATTCTGAAACACATCGATTATGGAAACTTCCTTTCCATTCTTACCATACTCTTTCTCCACTTTCTTCAAATTTCATGGAAGCATTGTTGGATTTAAAGTCCAACACCTTTCAGCGATATGTCCTTGCTTATGGAAATAAGTATAACACATGCTCATCTTCTTAACAACATAATTTCCCTTGTCCAATGGACCTTTGGCTTCTTGCCTTCTTTCCTTCAACAGTTTCCTATATGTGGCCATTCCATTCCAACATCTAGAAACACTATGGTTAACCAAACCACAAAAGGAACATGCAATTCTTTTCCAATGCTTATGTGGAATTTTATCATGCTTAACATAATCAAAAGAAGTGTGATTGAAATCATATTTAACCTTTCTCTTTCACCTTCAATACCTTCATGAGGAGGTGAATCAAATGAAGAAGTAACTCCCTTTGGAACACCATCAATCCCTTCAATGGTTTTAGAGCTTTCACAACTTTTCGGTTCAAGTGTATGCTTATGTACACCTTCTTATTGCAAATGATATTTCAAACAATTGCATTCCCCAAGAATACAATCTTTACAAACTTGAGGTAGAGAACCTGAAATGAAACTCCTTCTAGGAATTGTTTCAATTGCCTTCATGAATTCTTTGGAACTTTCTCCATAAGATTGTCCATAGCCAAGACCCAAATACTTAGGCCTTTCCTTAACCATTATTGGCTCAACAGTACCCTATGCATGCTTGCCCAATCCTTTTCCTTCATAACCCATTTTTGATATTAACTTGGACCCTATGCCTCTTGTATGTTTTTCAAAAGAACCAACATAAACATTCTTAGAGGAAATTGAAGACAGAATAGAATTGTTTACCTCTTCTTCAAGCTGATACTTGACTAAGGGTTCTTTGGCAGCAAGGAGCTATGTATCCAACTCATGCATATTTTCTAGATCCATATTTTCAATATGAATTTGTCTTTCCATTTCCCGCAATTTGTCAGAAAGCAACTGCTTCTCTTCCTTCATGGAATTCAACTGCTCTCGAAGTTTGGTGCTCATTTCTCTCACCATATCCATCATGATGAAAAAACCTCGCTTCAAGTATTCATCAAAGAATCTTGTGAAGGAGGAGGATTTGGAAAACTCACTTGTAGAATTTTTCATTATCAAAATGAACAAAATCACTTCAACAAAATTCACAAAGCTTTCAAAGAACTAATGACAAATTTCTGAACTAAATAGTAGTAGAATCAAATTCTTATTCAAACAGCCTTTTGTAAACAAACCCTCTTATGCTTCAAGGATTATTTTGAGGTCCTTGGGGTAAGGAGAATGCCTTCAACCCTTCTTCCTTCTTGTCCTCTACTGGGCTTAGCTTATCAGTAGCTTTCCCTTCACCTTTGCAAACTCAAACAATAGTTAGTTTACAACAATCAAACGGTAGAATCCTTTGTACTGTTTAAACAACTATCAAGTCAAATGAGCATATAGATTGCTCTGTCAATCAAGCATCCTACTCTGATACCACCTGATCTAAAATGAGATTTTACCATCTTGTTATGCTTACAAGAACCTGTCACTCCAAAGCTTAACAATTATTTGATTTAGCTTATGTTGACAATTGCAGAATAAAGTACTTGAAATAGGTGTATGTATTTGTTTGGTTTTAACTATTTAAGTGCTTTAAGTTGATTTTTTTCTACTGATATTAGACACACATAATATTCATATAATGTAGCAAATAAACATCGACACATAACAAATTTATCTAGGAGTTCACCCGAATATCGTGGGCTACGTCTCCTTGAGCTTATGTCAAATTGACTTTGCTCTTTTGGATTATCGCTTCAATTCTTCTACAAGTTGCACACTCAACTCCAATGGTTATCAACTGAACCAACAGGATCAGAAAACCATCTGAATCCCTGTCATGGCTGTCATCATTCTGCAAATAGATCTAAGATCCCTTAGACTTGATTCCTTCAATCAGTGCACTGAGCTTCCCTGAGCTTCTTGATGGCATAAAATCCTTCAGAATTCTTCAACTATCTCTGGAACCTCTTCTACTATCTCTAGCACATATCAGACATCAAAAATAGACTGTTCATTTTCTCAAAATGAACACTGCATCCCCGATCTAAGCCTTCTTCCATGGATGACACTAAGTTGCCTGAAACTTCCCTGTAACATCTCGGCCTTTAGAAGTCTTCAGATAATTCTGTAAACCCTTGTAATTGATTTAGAAGGCTCATTATAGTCAAGAATGACTATTGGTTCACTGAGAATGGATATTGGTAGCTCCTGCAACTGCTTCGAACCCCTTGTGGCCTTGAGCTCCAAAATCTCCCTGGAAGAAATTCTCCTTGAAGATGGCTTCCTCAACTTCTCTGGACTATTTCATTGGCTTCAAAAGGCCTCAATTAGCCTAGCTAGCCTCTTGGTTCACTCTCTTAGGTCAAAAATCACTTATGGAGTGCATTTAATTAGTTTTCCCTAGAGATCCTCCATAAATTTGGCTAGCTGCAGTTAACTGTCACTAAATTTGGAAAACCAGCCCTTTTTTTTGCACTCCGCCAAGCTTGAATGTTGGGCTGACCATTATCGGAACCATTGGTGCATGCACATAGGGCGGTTAATCTAGCAAGTAGGGATAAGGTCGGCTATTATTGCGCAAACCACATGTCAAACTGTTTTCACAACCAGCAGTTAAGGTGCGGACATGTGAACATTCGTTTGGGACTGTTGGTGGGTCAGACCATTGGTGGTCCTTACCCCCACACTGAAAAAAGTTATAACATAACTATAAACAACAACCCATAACTATTAATAAACACATGTAGCAGAGTTGGTAGGGTGCGTTCAGGTCCTACCAGAGGTCACGGGTTCAACCCCCCCAGACCCAACATAATTTTACATGACCATTCTAGGGCCACGTGGCACCCTACAGGCTTACCACGTGTCAACTCCTAATTGGTCAACCAAACAAGAATATTTTGGGGGAATATTCCTTGGAATATTCTTTTTTAATATTTCCCAAAAATCAATTTATCCTTTGAAATTGCAGTTTATTGGACTTTTTCAAATGGCAATAACTTCTTCATATGGTGTCAGTTTTTCGAACTGTTCATGGTGCCAGAATGAGGAAGATGAGATCTATCCAGGCATTCAGGTTTGACACTCTTTCGAACACTTTGAATTTTGCGCTATCATTAAAGTCTTGGATCAATATTTGATCATATACATTCATAACTATATCTATACAAATCATACAAAAAAAATCGTTTACTACAACTTATATTCATTAAAACAACTCTATACATACTTACTCTAACTTTCACTTACTCTTCTAGCATGATAACATTATTTTTCCATTCCTTTCTTGAACAGGTCTTATATTAATTTTCCATTCTTGCCATCATTTCCATCCTTTATTTATAAAATTTGTAGACCATAAATAAAGAAACCCAAAATGACTATGTTCCATATCCAAATCTAACTCCTAGAATCTCTTTAATCCTTAAATCACCCCCATGATGTCTTCCTACAATCACTCAATAACAATCCTATTTTACAATTATCACTAGATCTCTCGAATATACTTCTTTTTTAAGGAATAATCCTCTTATAATGACTCATTAATCAACTTAATAATTAAAATATTTACATCAACGACAAGACCCCTTTTAACTAAAAAAAACATATTGTTTTTGAGAGCTAATGCTCTTGCACCACACATGGTGCTTATGACCTACTAAATGTGATGCACATGTTTTACTAAAGATTTATTAAAGATAAATATATCATCCAAATGCAAAACTACAAAAAAAATGTGAATTACTAAAATATATCATCCATCATCCTCATGAATGTTGGATCATTATTCAAGCCAAAATCAATGACCAACCACTTGAAAATGCATTCTTTAGATTTGAGTCTATCTCCCTTATATCAATTTGTTTAATTTATACCTAGTGGTATCTTGACATTAAAGCAATCTAACTAAAATACATGGGACTCTTAAGCTAATAAAGAAGATATTCAATCTAGGGAATTGGATATTGGTTATTGAATATAATTTTATTCATGGATTTGTAATAAATAATAAGTCTCCATGTCTCATCCTTCTTCTAAACTAACACAATTGGGCTCCCACTGTTGGCAGAAAATTTCAAACAGATAATAATCCTAGGTTCAACTTGAGTTTCCAACAAAATAGGCCTTCTTAGTTTAGCTTTTCATTGACAATTTCACTCCCTTTTGAAAAGGAGTGTCTCACTCGAGGTGAGCTAGAACCATAGAAATGATTAAGGGATCTATACTATTATCAAAACATTGTTTGTGTCATTAACCTTTTATCATCTACACAACTAGATAGTAACTATAACATACATTCATCATAGAGTAATCAATTACAGCGTTCGCATATATAACACAGAAATGTTTTAAATGGGCCCATGCATTCACCCAACTACAACAACACATAAATTCCAAAAATCCATTTTATTAATATATCCAGCCATTACATCATGGATCATATATGTCTACGGGGCTCTCTTGACTAGAACATTACATTTAACATAACAACAAATAAACTAAAACTTATGTGCATACTCAAAACCCTGCGGAACCATTGAACCAATACAAACTAGAACAAAGACTCAGTATATAGAAAAGTTGTTGAATTCATCCCTCCGTGACTTCCTTTATAGCCTCACTTGCTTAATCTGGTCTTCTCTATGGTCTCTTGATCCTAACTTGATTTAGTCTACTTTGACAAAATCTTGGAGCCGTTTCCCTTTTTCTTGTTGATTCCTTCAAAATTGGCCCCATTTCTTGCTTATGTGGGTGTGCTTCCTTGTTTTACGGCTGCAAAAGTCCCAATGTTTTATTCTATGCCACTTTAAACTTATGGGGACTTGATTCTAATCACTTTATCCATTTTCCTTCTGCCACTACTATTCATCATATTTCCCAAAAAATGAAGGAGCCAATAGGCCCAAGCCACAATCTCTTGTAGTGGGTTGCAACTCGAAAAGCCTTATTAACACTACAACAAAAAGAGACTGAATTTAACTAAGACTGAAAGAACTATCAAAAAGAAAAAAAACTAAATATAAATGATTTAACTACCCTAAAACATAACTAATACTCCCTTTCTAGAGAGAGATTTAACTAGAATTTGATGAGCCAAAATAGGGCTTCAAGTGAGTGCCATTCATCTAACCAAGTAGAAGGATGCCATCCAACTGAGAAAGCTTGACAAATCCAAAATATCTAATTTCCGAAACATAAATGGACCAAGCCAATGCATTTTGATCGTACCAAGATGCTTTAGATAATTGGTATCATAAATTAAGACACAATCTCCAACATAAAATGACTTCTTCTTGATGTGTCTATCCTACCAATCCTTTTGTCTTTCTTTCTCAATAACTTGATGTAAATATGCAAGGAAGTGCTACCCATCTAATTTCCACAACTCGTGCAACCTTTCTAGGATGGATTCATCCTCCGACATCTTAGTGGCACGAGAAATAAAGAGATTAGGTATTATAAATTCTACTGGAACTAATGCTTTCCTTCCATAAACCAACTGAAAAGGTGCGTATTTCTACAACCTCTTAACTATAGTGTGATAAGCCCATAATGTTGTTGGAACATGTTTGTCCCAGTCATCCCTATTCATAGAGAAAATTTTAGTAATACATTTCTCCAATATTATCTCTGTAGTTGTATAGTTATTCTCTACAATAAAGAGTTTGTGATTGGAAAAATAGATGGGATGATCCAAATTTCCTTCTCTAGGCTACGTCAAAATGGCTCCTAATGCAATTCTAGATGCATCTATATGAACATGGAATTCCTTATTCCAATCGGGATAAACCAAAATGGGTGCACATACAAGTTTCTCCTTGAGAGTACCAAATGCAGAGTCATATTTAGTTGACCAAATAAACCTTTATGATTTCTTCAAAATATTTTCTAGTGGTGTCGTGATTAAAGCATAATTTTGAATGAACCTACAATAATAACCAGTACGTCCCAAAGTCAACAACAACTTCTTCACAGAAGTATGTGGTTTCATATTTAGTATCATTGTGACTTTGGTTGGGTATACACATACAACTTCTTTACACTTTCTGTGGCCCAATAAGGTTCCAAAAGGGACAAAAAAAATGCATTTCTTCAAGTTCAGAGAGATTTGAAGTTGCCTGCATCTGTAAAGCATAACTCTTAGTAAGATAGAATTATTCTTTAGCAAACTACAAATTGTATAGTCATCCATGTAGACCTCAAGAAAATTATGAATCTATTCTCAAAAAGTAGCTATACAATTTGTGAGAAGACTATAGGAGAATTATTTAATCCAAATGACATAAAATTATATGTATAAGAACCTCATTTGGTGGTAAATGTGGTTTTCTTATTGTCTTCTTCTGCAATCCTAACTTTGTGATAATGAAAAAATCTACCAGTGAAAGAATAAGCATCATTTCCCACAACATTGTCCAAAACTTCATCACTAAAAGGAGTGGCAAATAGGTCATGTACACAAGCATTGTTAAGAATTCTATAGTCTAGAACACCCTAATCTATTGAGAGACATTCTTATCTTGAATGACAATGGGGCTTATCCACTCAGCCTCATCAACCGAAAATATAATTCTGGCAACCAACATTTTATCAATATCCCTTTTCACTTTCTCTTTGACCCTTGGATTTAACCTATAAGGTCGATGCTTCACTGGTTTTGCTTCTAGTTTCAATGTTATGTTCATCTCCCCAAGCTCTTCTTTGATTCCTTTTAATTCAGGAATTGAAGTGAGAAATAAATATTCATACTCCTTAAGGAAATCAAATACCTCTTTAGTGGTTTGATCATCCTAGTAGTCACCGAAAAAGGCAAGTTTAGGTTTCTCTTCAGTTACAATTGTTGGGGAAAATACTGGGGAGGGGGTGGTGAATCATTATTTTAAATTCAAACTTCCAAATTTTATATTCTGAAAAATATATGCTACTATTATTAAGGCAACTTGTGTATGTGCACTACTTCAAATAAGGAAACCAACGTATATCCATTTAATTGGTTTTTATGTATTATATCAAACAATTATCACACAACTTGTAGGCCACCTTCCATCAAATTTTCATACTGGACTCATATCAACCATAAACCCAAGAAAACTAAAGCATTGAATCTAAGACATTGTCACATTACAAATAAACTAAAATTTTTAAGCATTAAATCGCTGAAGGTAGAAGTCAACCAAAAATAACAAGTATCAAATTATGCACACAGTTGTACTGAATAATATTCATGTATATACACGCCTTATCTATATAACACCTGCATCTATATCTAAGGATACTGAATACTAAATCATCAATCCTTGAATCATACATACACCATTTCATCAGTTATAAATTACTTACCCAATCACATATTTCTGAACCAATTATAGACCATAGATCATACAACCAATCGAAATTCTTTATCAATTAAACCAATTCACCTCAATTTTGACTGTCAAACATAGATCATCATGATAGGGACATCATCGATAGACAACAACAAATAAAATAGACAACATCAATTGGAAACATCAATCATTAGATAAAACCCTAGTTTGTCTATGTGACTTCCACAAGGAATATCAGTGTATGTATGCACTTACCATGCACGACACCCACGTACAGATCTTCACATACTGAAAATTATTTCAGAGAATATATACACGACCCTACAAACATGGATCCATGTATGTATGTAACTATGCCCAAACATACCTACTTTTAAATCTGAAAAACTTTCACTGCAAACACAATTTCACTTTTCACAACCTTTACTATCAATACTACAGACTTCTGAATAAAACATTTAGATCACAGTATCATAGTTTCATTTATATTAATAACATTTTCAACAAGTAAATTAATCAACCATATATGTCGACATATTTCAGATCTAAGTCTTCTCCTTGCTCCATGGTGCACACATGTTTAAGATCAAATTATTCATAGACAACTTAATACTTGCACACATAAGACCTCGATCTCCATCTCTTTATATAACTTTAGCCTTAGTCAATACCTTAGGTCAATCCCTTAGTAATGTCGATGGTATTATTTGATAGGATCTAATAACCGTTTTCACACCCATAATTGTGGGCCAATACCATGGTAAAGACCCCTAGTCTCTAGATTACCATGGTGCGTATTATGTACACGACTTTTCTTCACAATACTTGCGTATGTACACAACCTTGCTTCTTAGGACCCACATATACTTTATTAAACTTTTCTTTTATCATCCACCTATTTCTAAACCAACATTCCTTTGTCCATATCACCTGTAGCATTTGTATCAATCTGCATAATCATACTGATATCACAATGTTGACATCTTTATCAAGTAGGTTTCCATTAAGGGACAAAACATTAGCCATAATGCCAACAATATCCCCCTTTGGAATTGATGGCAACCACTTTGGTGTTTGGTCACCAGCTGTAAACACCTGCAAACACACCTGCAAACACACCTACAAATACTAATATTTCTTACCAGGCTTCTCCAAGATTTGTCCTCCAAACACCAAGCTTCTCTCCCCCTTTGATATCAAGGTAAAAGTTCTGACCAATTCTAAATGAATACTTCTCTCCCCCTTCGAAGAGAGGATCACTATAGTTTTGATCTTCTCAATATGAAAATTGCATGTTGACCATACTCCCCCTGAGCATATTATGAACCTTTTGAAGATATTCAATAGAGTATAAGACTTTATGAATAAACCAAATATGACCTTTCCTATGACCAAAGAATCGCGATTACATCAATCAGCCAACATAGTGGGGTTACATATCTAACCCAACATTACATTAATGTCCCAAAAATAATGGGATTACATAAAAACAAGACTTGATCCTAATAGCCCATACATTACTGAGTATTACAATGACTACAATGTGGGTCTTTACATGGCCTTTACATCAAGGGAGAGACATGACATATGTAACCAAAACTAGGACCTCAATAGTGAGGTTGTAAGATCATGATAGTCATCAACAACCTTCATATACCATATAGGAAGCTGCTGTAGAATTTTGTAGATTTTTTCTACAAATCAGCTAGCTTTGATACCATGTAGAAATTTCCCACCTGTAGAGCACTTGGTAATGCAATGTACTAAAGCAAAACACTTGATCTACTTCTACAACCAATTTAGCGGAAGATTAATCAAACATGAGCAACATCAATAAGAACACATAAAACTGATATGGAGAAATCAAACACACATAACACAGAAGATATAACCAGGGGAAATCCCCAACCTAAAACCCCAACTCTGTATTATCATACAAGTGGAAATATAGTCTGGATTACACAAAGCCTTAGCTCAGAAGCTATCTAGCTCTCAGTACAATCCCTCTACTGCTCATAGACAGTCAAGGGCTTCTCAAAAACCTTCTCCTCTGCCGTCCAAGCCTCCTATTTCCTTGTGCAGTTTCCTTGAGGTCCAGTGTTTCCACCTATATGAATTGGCCTCTTCACACACTCACTAACCTTTGATCTAACTGCACAAACTTGAAGGAGATAAATCCTCATCATGGATGAACTTCCTTTATAGGAAAAATATTCATCCAACTAATAGTACATTGTTCCTTCTCTGATCTCAATTGGGTCTCTGTCTGAACTGACATGCATCAACTATCCATGAGTGAATACACATTTATCTGAAAATAATAGTTGTCACATGCATGCAAGCATCAAAAAAATATATCTCATTAATTTAACAACTTGTTAAATTAATCTAACTGAACTTAACTAAGTTAAACTAAGTCAATTGATCCTCTCAATATAGAACTCATCCTTAATTCCTCAATCAGTGGAGCAAATCAAGGACACATTCGCCAATTAGTCGAGAAATAATTGCATGTTCTCACAAAGACTTTAAGTTTTCTTTTCCTTAACTAATTAACTCATGGAGAATTAATTAATTAATATTCCAAACTGCTGGTAAGACCAAATTCGAATTTACTTCCTATAGATAGACCAGGGATTGCTATAAATAGGAAGGGACCCAAAAATGCTATTTTTAGAAGATGCTATTTTTAGTAGTTTCACCTCTCACCCAAGGTGGCCAAAATGCTCATTGGCCAAACTGCTATTTTTAGAAGTTCTATTTTTAGCACTTCCTAAATTTAGCATTTCTTGTTGCACACTTTTCAACACCTGCAACATGAATATTGATAACAACATCATAGAGGAAACATGAACATCTTCCTCATCAAGCATGCCAATAGAAAAACTTTATCATTTGAAATCCATGCATCATTAATAACTGATGAAAAAACAACAACATATAAATCTCTAGCAGTAATAGTAGAAATATCAAGACATTAGCAAAGATATGCAGTAAGACATGCATATGAAACCATAATGCCAACAAGGGACTTTTGTGTTATAATAGTTTCTCCACTTGAACCAACATACTGTAGCAAACCAATGTCAGAAAAAGAGGACCAAACATGAAATGGTAAATTCATATAGGAGGCTCCCCTAAATATATGCCATTTTTATCAATCACTGAGATGTATACTTGTCTGTCTAACTCTCAAGCCATGTACATATGTGATTCTCCTTTACATTATCTGTGTATAGAAAGTAAACTGTAGTAATTTACAATCACATATCCCCCTGAAAATGACATCTGTGTATAGAAAGTAAACTGTAGTAATTTACAATCACATATCCCCCTGAAAATGACATACTTGTCAGAATAATTAGTAGAGTGATGAAGCAAGAATCATTCCTAATTTATGTCCGAGATATTAAAAGGAATCACATGGAAGTGGCTTTGTAAATATATCTACAACTAGTTCTTTTGAAGGAACATATTGCAGTTTGACCTTTTGTTCAAGCACCTATTCTCTCAGAAAATGACACTTGATTGGGTTGTTCTTTATTTTTGAGTGCATGACAAGATTCATAGAGATACTTATGTCACTAGTATTATCACGGAGAATAGGTATTGGTTGAGTACAGGTGACTTGAATGTTTTTTAATGTTTGGATCATCCATAAAAGTTGAGTACAACAAGATTCATCAACAACATATTATGCCTCAACGATAGATAAAGTGATGGAGATTTGTTTCTTGTTGAACCATGAAACCAAGAGGGGTCTCAAATAAAATGCTCCTCCACTAGTACTATTGTGATCATCAATATTACCTACCCAATATGCATCTGTATAAGCATGAAGTGCATTGTCTTCTTTTTTAGGATACCATAGATCAAAATATTGATTTCCTTGTAGATAATTGAATATTCTCTTAACTTCTTGGAGATGAGTTTCCTGAGGATTTGCTTGAAATCATCCAAAAAATTTAACTGCATGCATAATGTTTGGTCGTGTACCTATAAGGTAGAGCAATATGCAAATCATAGATCTATATTTTGGTTGATAGAGTGAAGGAGAATCATGATTTTGACTAAGATTTCATGCTGTTACCATTGGTGAGTGATGAGCCTCATAAATGGGTAATTATATGGGCTTATTTTACCTCCTAAACTAGTCAAATCAACCATTCTCTTAGCTTATTGTATGATTTTCTGATTATATTTATGCTTATAGAGTGATTTGAGTTAGTTATGATGCCATGTAGTTTAACATGTATTTAATGCAGATTATTGATGGATTTCGAGGTCAAAGTCAAGGATCCAGTGGTCAAATGGCAAAAATAACTCGAATTAGACAGAGGAGAGGACTTATAGGAGGGAATCCCTCTCATTTATTACTCCTCACTTCTAATTCCCCTTCATTTATCTCGGAGTGCAAGCAACCAAATCATGCACTAGAAGGCAGCCGAGCAAGTGTAGGATGACTGATAGTTATCTCGAGTTTTGGGAGCCAAGCCTCCCTGATTTTAAGGAGGTTGTTGGTAGCTTCAGATGTATAAGTAGACAGGCCTAGGGCCTCACTAGGGTTGGATTTTTTTGGCTTATGTAAACTCTGCTCAAATTTCGAGCTTACTATTTTGTGACAGTTTTATGTAATCTTGCCATTTTTTTTGATAATGAAGATGGAATCCTTTTTGAGCTAGCATTGAGTTACCTCAGAGGGATGAATCTCTTGGGTTAGGGCCCAATCCAAGTAGCTAAGCTTCTCTTTACTTGTATTTTTATGCTTTACATCAGTTTGTAGATTAATTTGTTGCTAGATGTATTTCTTTTATGGTTAAGAATAGGTTGCTTTTGATGATTTAGTAGTTTTCTTCCATTTGTGCTTTCTGTAGCAAGTTAAGTGGTGATCAGAAAAGATTCAAAAGGCTAGCAATAGTGCATTTGATTCTCTTCCTCGCTCTGGGACCATGATTTGAGGCAAAGAATCTCTTGCTGCCCCAAAAACACAAATTTTCCTCATTCATAGGACTTCTAGTGTTTGCAGCTCTTTAGTAGGATAATAGTGCAGTTTCACTTTGCTTTAGATCTCCTTTATCATGTTCATTTCCTGATTTGCAATAGTCCTCTTTCATGCTTTCCTTTCCTACAATATTTCTCAGCATTTCTTTTCATGAATCATAGTTTAGACCATTTTAATGCAAAACTTTGTTTTCTAGATGCACTCATTTGTTGCTTTCTTGATCTTCTTGGTTGACTGTCAGTTTCTATGAAGCAAATCTCTTCCAGCAGAAGGCTAGATTACCAGCAATCACACCCTCCATTTGATCCATGCACTATAGGTCTCCCAAGCCTCATGACAATTCTGCATTAGTTTCCTTCATTTTTCATAGAACCTCTTGCTCTCAGCCTCCTCCTGCAGGCCTCCTGTAGTTTCCCTATGTCCTCCTGTAGTTTTCCCTGTAGGCTCCCTTTTGAAGGTCGAGTGTGGGAAAAGCCTCCAGAAGGCCACCTAAGACCTCCTAGGACCCATCCACACCATCTTCCATCCTCCCAAGCTCCAAAACCACCCTCCAATGCCACCTGTTTGCTGTCACACTCACACACAATAAATTAGATGCATGTCAAATTCACATGAAAACACATAAAAATCCAAAAATGTGTTATTTTCTTATTTACTTCCAGAAATAACATGGTTGGATATTTTTTATTTTCCTGAGTAAGTAATGGCACTCCTTTCATGGTTTTCATAGTGTTTTTGACAAAAGTAGAATTAGCTTGTTAATTAGGGTTTGTTAGGTCTTTCTTTACATTACAGTCTTTTTCCTTTCTACAATTAGAATAACTTTTGTAGAGTAATCTTTCTTTCTTTCATCATACATAGAGCTTCTTTGAGATCTATAGAAGTTGGCTTGAGCTCCTAGTGATCTTGTGTAGGCTGACCAAGTGACAAACTATAGTGAGAACTAGTACTTGTGCATATAGCATCAATGCTTCCAAGTTTGTTATGAACTACTAGGTTGATAAAAGTAAAGTTGGAAGCCCAGGATTTGTAGCATTCTTGCCATAATACTAGCGCTCACCACTTTTGGGTGCCGTTTTTGGGGAAGCGCCAGAGTATTCTGTGATTACTTCTTTCTTATATTTCTTCTTGAAACATTCTGCTAATAGTTTATTTCAGCAAAAGTAGACTAGTCATTTCTTTTATTTCAGTTTTGCATTTCCTCGCTTTCCCTTCCAATTCTGCAAATTCCATTTCGGCGAAAGTAGACTAGTCATTTCCTTTCTTTCAGTTCTGCATTTCCTTTCTTTCCTTTTCAATTCTACAAATTTCCATTCACCAAGTTCATTTCAACTAGTTGCAATTTGTTTTGTTCAATCACAATCTTAGTTTTTGCAGGTACGATCAGTGTGGGGAAAAAGAAACAAAAAACCAACCAAAAAGATTTCCTTTCATGCCGCATAGGAAAAGAGATAACTCAAGAAAATTTCTGCCCAACACCCCCACTGCTTCACACAGCCAACCTTCTCTCTTCTTCGGTGGCTGCGATCAAGAAGAACCCTTAGGTGAACAACCAGAGATATTTGAATAACCTATAGGGGAAGAAGAAGAAGAAAACATTCCTATGGAGCCAATGGCTGAAAACATAAATGCTAGGGGAAATGGAGAAAGAATAAAGGGTACCTTTCCCATTCGGGAGACCAATGGGGACACTAAAATGAAAAATATCAGTCCGTTAGCTCTACCTCACTTCCATGGCCTGACTACAGAAGATCCTGACAACTTCTTGTTTGAGTTTGTTGTCATTTGTTGAACTTATGACTATGCAGAAGACAAGAAAAAGTTGAAGTTGTTCCCTTCTACTTTCATGGATGCAAGATTGCACTGGTTCATGGGATTACCTGGAAATAGCATCACAACTTGGGCTTAGATGCAGAAAGCCTTTCACAACATGTATCGAGACTATTGTAGGTTAGAAGATAATAAAGAAGAAATCTTCTGAATGACCATGGGAAGTGATGAGTCCATGGAAGACTGCGAAGAGAGGTTCCAGCTCAATTACAAAAGGGCTGGGCGTACACTTGACCTTGAGTCTCTAAAGTTGTTCCTGCTCAGGGGAATCTAGGAAGACCTTCTAGACACCCTCCATCTACTGGCCAGGGGAGACATCTACCAACTATCGTATGAGGACATAAATACTATTTTTATAAACCATTCCATAGCAACTAGAAAGAAATGTAGGGGGAGTCAACCCATAGCCAGTACCTCTTCTTCCAATTCATCCATTAAAGGTGAAATTGGAAACATGCTGGAAGACTTCAAGAGTGAGATGTTGCAGAATCTTGCCATGCAAATGGATACCTTACATATAAAAATAAAACAAGAGGAAGCAGAGAGGGCTTTGGCCATTTTTTGCCCTAGATGCACCAGGAGGCATCCTAGGAATGAATGCCCATTGAACTCTACAGAGGTTTGTTCAGTCTGTGAAGAAAATCATTCTACAAACAATTGCCCTTCCTTGCCCAAACTTAAAGCTGTATACCAAGGGGCCGAAGGAGTCACTGAACAGATCTATTACATAAACCAAAGGAGGTCGCATGGACCTAGACCATACCAGCAGAGGATGCAAGGGACATCTCAGGCACTACAACAAACCAAGTCCCCTTCATACCTTCTTGGGGCCCCCCTACTCATCCTTCCTGGTCCACACCACCTCCTTGGTCGTTCACATCTCAATATCATGCCCAACGAACCACTCATTCATTTCAATCCTATGCTCAGCCACAACCTCAGTGGAATGCACCTCATCAGGGGTGGAGGCCCCAATACAACTCCCTTCCTGCTCTTCTGCCTCCACCACTTGCCCAACCACAACCGTTACCTTCTGCTCCACCAAGGCAGCCCCAAATTCTTGCCCAACCAAATCCGAACCCAAAAACAGACATGCTCAGCAAGTGTATAGTGGGGAACCATCATGCCCAACATATGCTGTGGAGATTCCATAAATTAACTTGTGATATGGGAAAGTTCTCCTAGATAGCCAGCCTCCACCCAGGGAGGTTGAGGAAGATAAAGAGAAAAGTGAACCTAAAGAAAATCCACCCTTTCCTAAGAGACTATCCATGAAAATACAACCTACCCTAGAAGAGACTAAACTCCTGGGAAAATTGAAACATTTATGTGTAAATATAATACTTCTCCAAGCCATAAAAGATATGCCTATCTACAATAGGTTGATCAAAGAGAAGTGATTTAGGCATCTAGGAAGGCGTAAGAGAGATGCCCCAACCATCATTGTCATAGGACAACTGTTTGACTTGATGCTGGGGTAGAGAGTCTATCCAAAATATCTGGATCCTGGAAGCCCAGTAGTTGATGTCCACATCAATGGCACAATGGTCCCACATACCTTGATTGATTTGGGAGCTGTCATTAATGTAATGACAAAGGAAACAATGCTCAAACTTAACCTCTAGGGCTCCTTGAGGAAGACCATGACAGTGCTGCAGTTAGCAGACCGCTCCACCATGACCCCTGAGGGGATTGTCGAAGATGTGAAGGTCTCCATTGATTCTTGGGAGTACCCTGCGGATTTATTAGTTCTTTAGCCAAAGGCAAAGCTCACTAGGTATCCTCTCATTTTGGGAAGACCCTGGTTGGCTATAGCCAATGCCTACATCAGCTGCCGAGCTGGGAACATGACCATAAAGAATAGGCACATGTCCAAGTAGTTAACCCTATATCTTCTAGCCCAACCCTTGTTGGAACAAGATATACCTCTTTGGTTGGAGGAGGAGGATGAGGATGAAGTTTATTCTGCACCGCTTTGTGCATTAGAAACCGCCGTGGGGGGGAAACTGCAATATGAGGATTATCTGATTGAAAATTTGATTCAGAATACACCTCCCAATATATCATCATTAGAAGACATAGTAAGAGAAACCCAAAACAACCCCTGAACTGATCTTTGTGTGGCTGACCCTACTTCTCTCCATGTCAGAAATATAGAGTTTGACCTAGGAAGAACATTGAAAATCAATCCATCCCTATCTACTTCCCAGGAGAAGGAGCTATGTAGCCTACTGAGAAAAAATCTAGATGCCTTCCCCTGGAGTTACAAGGAGATGAAGGGAGTGCACCCTTCAATATGCACTCATTATATATACATCAAGTAAGATTTCAAGCCAGTCAGGTAACCTCAAAGGAGGATGAACCCAACACTTAAAGATATTGTTAAGGAAGAACTATAGAAATTGCTATATGCAGGATTCATCTATCCCATTTTTTATAGTGAATGGGTCTCTCCTTTGGTGCTAGTTCCAAAGAAAAATGGTAAGTGGAGAATCTGTGTCAACTATCTAGAATTGAACAAAGCCACTAAAAAGGACCACTTTCCTTTACCTTTCATAGATCAAGTGTTAGACGGTTTGGGAGGGAAATTTTTTTTCTCCTTCCTAGATGGGTTTAGCGGGTACAATCAGATTCAAATCAGCCTGGAAGACCAAGATGAGACCACTTTCACTTGTCCTTGGGGTAACTTTGCATACTGGGTCATTCCTTTTGGTTTGTGCAGCGCTCTAGCCACTTTCCAAAGAGCGGTATTGAGTATATTTTTTGAACTAGTTCATGATGCAGTAGAAATATACATGGATGATTTTACTCCTTATGGCTCTAACTTTCAGGAAGCTTTATCTAATCTAGGAAAAGTTCTAGATAAGTGTATTGAGATGAACCTGTCCCTCAATCTAGAAAAATGTGAATTCTTGATGGCTGAAGGGACCATGCTAGGTCATGCAATATCTCAACAAGGACTACAGGTGGACCCCAACAAAATTTCCATCATCCAAAGGGTCCCACCTCCTCAAAAGGTGAGAGATGTCAGAAGTTTCCTAGGCTTAGTTGGATATTGCAGGAGATTCATTAAGACTTAAGCAAGATAGCCTCTCCTTTGTTTGGCCTCCTAGGTAAAGATGTTGAGTTCATATGGTCGGAAAACTGTTAAGAAGCCCTAGATACCTTGAAGGGTAAGCTAGTGGCTGCCCCAATTCTTAGAGGCCCAAATTGGGCCCTACCTTTTCACATTCACACAGATGCCTCAAACAAAGCAATAGGAGTAGCCTTAGGACAAATTGATGAAAAGTTACCTTATGCCATATACTTTATAAGCAAAAACTTGTCAAAGGCAGAGTTAAACTACACAGTGACTGAGAAGGAACTCCTAGCTGTCGTGTATTCCTTAAACAAATTCAGACATTATATCACAGGCTATCAAGCCTTTGTGCACATTGATCATACTGTAATTAGATATTTAATGAAAAAGCCAGATGTAAATGCTTACATTATTAGGTGGTTTCTTTTATTGTAGCAGTGTGATTTGACTATTATTGATAAGCTTGGTAAAGAGAATGTTATTGCTGACTTTTTGTCTAGAGTAAATTTGCCTATAGGTGAAGAAGGAATGGTGGATGACCAAATGCTAGATGAACACCTATTTTCTATATCAGTACTCTCTCCATGGTTTGCTGATATAGAAAAATACTTGGTTTCAGCACAGTTCCCACCACACCTGTCCTCAAAGGAGAAGAGAAGGATAATAAGGAAAAGCGTCCCTTTCACCTGGATTGGAGGCAATCTCTTCAAACTAGGCCTAGATCAGATCTTGAGAAGATTTGTCAGGGAGGAGGAATTCTTTCACATCCTCCTGACCTATCAAGACGGGCCTTGTGAAGGTCATTTTGCAGCAAAAATAACCGCCCTCAAGATATTGCAAGCATGCTACTACTGGCCCACTCTTCATTAGGATGTGAGGAGATACACGAGCCAGTGTGATCAGTGTCAGAGGATGGGGAAACCCACTCCAAAGGATGAAATGTCCATGCAACCTCAAGTGACCTTTGAGCCATTTGAGATGCGGGGCATGGACTTTGTGGGGCCTATCAACCCCCTTCAAAGCAGAAGCAATACATCATTATGTGCACCGGCTACTTGACAAAGTGGGTAGAGACAAAAGCAATCAAAGTAGTGACAGAGGAAAAAGTAGCTGAGTTTTTGAGAGAATATATATTCTACAAGTTTTGGTATCTGAGAGAGTTAGTCACAGACCAAAGCAATCAGTTCACTTTCAACCTAATTGAAGACCTACTCACACATCATAAGATCAAGCATAGGACTTCCACCCCTTACCATCCACAAGACAATGGGCAAGTGGAGGTCACTAACAGAGCATTGGAAGGGATCCTAACCAAGGTAGTGAGCAGCAGCAGAAAAGACTGGGCAGACAGATTAGTTGAGGCCACTTGGGCCTACAACACAACATGGAAGACCACCACCGGGTTCACACCCTATGAACTAGTCTATGGGAAGAAGGCTTTGCTATCAATAGAGTTTGAATTCAATACCTT